>JAVDPK010001879.1:0-20018 GCA_034780415.1 Cichlasoma orientale
GGAGAGCTTTCTTTTTTGCCTCTCCATCTTTAGCTACCTGTCGTCAGATGGTAGCACGATTCAAATGAAAACCGTCGTGATCGGGCGTGTTCTCAAAAGTGGGTGGGTGGGACGTAGGGGCGCCTAATCAGTGCCCCTGTTACTGATCATATCATATGCACATCTGTTAAATACAGAAAATGCAACTAGAGAAATAATTTTCCCGCATCGCTTTGGCGCCCCCCCCCCCCCCTTGTGCGGCGCCCCTATGCATTGCATATAGTGCATACCCACTTTTTGCGCCACTGCATAGAGACATAGAACGAGTGATCAGATTAAAAACTGGTGAAAACTAAGATAAAGGTAGTTCTAAAAACAGCATGGTGGAAATCTTGATCCATACTTCAGGGTGCTTGTGGCAGAGCAGGTCATCTTCTAATCGGACGGTTGGTGGTTTGATCCCTGGCTGTTCCAGTCTGCGTGACGAGATGGGCAAGATACTGAACCCAAGTTGCTGATTGTGTGTGAATGTTAGCTAGAAAGAAAGTAGAAAGTATTTGTATGAATGGGTGTGTGAATGGGTGAATGAGGCATGCTGTATAAAGCACTTTGAATGCTGATGTAAAGTAGAAGAATACTATATCAGAACCAGTCCATTTACCATTTACTATCAAGGTGACCGCTATCCCTTTAGTTTTTGTATTTTTTTTTAAACACAAAAACTGTCAGATACCCCTGAGAAAAGTGAGGAATGTCCAAGAAATATGATGCAAATCTCCTGTTCCACCTCATCCCAAAGGTGCTCTGCTGGACTGAGATCTGCTGGATTGAGATTGTGGAGGCCGTTTGAGTACAGTGAACTCACTGTCATGTTCAAGAAACCAGGTTGAGATGATCTGAGACGTGGTGCGTTATCCTGCTGAAAGCAGCCATCAGAAGCTGAGTACACTGTGGTCATAAAGGGATGGACATGGTCAGCAACAATACTCAGGTAGGCTGTGGCATTTAAATGATGTTCATTTGACACTAAGGTACCAAAGTGTGCCAAGAAACTATATCCCACACTGACACTTTTCCATTTTTCTGTTCTCCAATTTTGGTGAGATCATGTGACTTATAGCCTAAATTTCCTTATCTGCTGCTGTAGCCCATCTGCTTCAAAGCTAAATGTGTTGTGCTCTCAGAGATGCATACCTTCTGCATACCTTTGTTGTAATGAGTCGTTATTTGAGTTAAATCAACTCGTGCTTCCTATCAACTCAAAGCAGTCTGGCCATTCTCCTCTGACCTCTGACATCAGTAAGGCATTTTTACCCAGAGATCTGCTGCTCACTGAATACATCTGTGTAGATTCTCAGTCATCCAGGTCATAGTGGTCTCCAGAGACCGCTAAGTCCTAGAGATGGTTGTGTGGGAAAATTCCAGCTGATGAACAGATTCTGAAACACGCAGACTGACACCAACCATGCCACACTCAAAGCCACTTTAATCACCTCTCTTCCCCATCCTGCTCAGTTTGAACTTCAGAAGGTGATACTGAGCATTCACCGAATTACTGCCGTGTGATTGGCTGACGGGATATTTGTGTTAACGAGCAGTTGAACAGGTATAATTCAGTTCAACTCAATTTTATATATATCGTGCCAAATCACAACAAGCAGTTGTCTCTTTGACATGGAGCTTTTCTGATGATATCATGCGGGTACATTACACTAGTGTTTAGAAACTGATCAAATGAAGAAAAAAAGGGACTCCTCAAAAAAAAAAAGCTCCCCAAACAGATGCTTTTCATTCTCTCTCTCTCTCGCCCCCTATCTCCATGAACTACAGCGAAGGCAAGAAAAATCATTTTGACAAGATGATGTTTTACACTTCTGGCAAGGCTCAGGAAACGATATGTCAACTTGAATGAACATTATACCCTCAAAAGGAGATGAACAGAACGAGCAGTGTGTTTATATTTCCCCCCCTTTTAGTAAAGAAAAAATCTGGCTCATTCCAGTTCCCTCAATAATGAGCTGGAAGAAAATCAATACACCCTCAGTCAGTGTGTGTGTGTGTGTTTGTGTTTGGGCTATAATTAGCTTATAAAACATGGTAACTTCTGTAGTGGTTTATGCTGCTCAGAACACAAAATCTGCGTCTTAGAAGCAATAAAATACCCATAATAAAGAAATAGTTTAAAGCTGAAGCAGATAAATATTTCTGCAGATTGTTCATTATTTTGCCAAGTACTTTATCTCCCTCTTTTCGTTGCCCACCAAACAGGCCCTGGTGGTTGGTAAAGTAGTTATAATTGTACATCTGGTAGCAGTTAGAGCTGCATACTTGGCACCACAGAGGTTTCTGTCGCTCTAGGAGAGAGCATTCCAAGAGAAGCTCGGGCCAGCTCCGTTCTCTCGCTTCGTGTCCTGGATGGAAGCAAAAAAGCCGATTGATTCAAATAAGTCTTCAAGGGAGGGAACAGAAATGTGGACGAAAGAAGTCATCAGCTTTCCTTCGCATCTTTGATTTCTTTTTGAATCCGCAGGTGCTGTTGAATAAGACACAAGATGGAGAATGCAGATAAAATGGGCAAAGCTGTGGGCAGGAAGTTGGGGTGTAAACATGAGATAGAGACAAGAGAGACATCATGCCTCACGAAGAGCCTGGAGAGACTCATTGTGGACCAGCTCCAGCCCCTGTTCAGTCCACTGATAGGCCCACTCCAGTTCACCTGCCATTCCCAATATGGAGTTGAATTCGCCATTCACCTGGACAAGCCAGCAATCCCTGCGATAATCATGTTTTTTGACTACTCCGGTTCCTTCAACACTATCAGACTGGCTCTACTGGGTGATAAGCTGCCAGTGATGCAGGTAGATGCCTCCATGGTGACCTGGATAGTTGACTACCTGACTAGCAGATGAGAGTATGTGTGCCTGCAGCACTGCGTCAGCAGCACAGGAGCCCCACGGGGGGCCGTCCTCTCTCCCTTTATCTTCAGACTCTACACCACAGAATAGAGCTACTTCACAGGGACCTGCCATCTTCACAGGTTTTCTGATAATTCTGCAGTAGTGGGATATATCAGAGAGGGCGCTGAGGAAGAGTGCAGGGCTGTAGTGGTCTGCAGCCAAGGACTGAGGTCCTTTAGCATCTGCCTGACAATGCTCAGGATCCTTTATGAGGCTGTTGTGGCCAGTGCCATCAGTGCCATCAATGTTGCGGTGTGCTGGGGCAGCAAACTGAGGGTAGCGGACACCAACAGACTCAATAAACTGGTCCGCAAGGCCAGTAACGCTGTGGGTGTGGAGCTTGACTCGCTTACGGTCAGTACTGGACAATCCTTCACACGTCTCCAGGAGCACATTCAGCAAAAGCTGATGCACCACAGAACACCACAGGAAATCATTCCTACATGCGGCCATCAAACTTTAGAACTCCTCATTATGACACCTGGACTTTCACTTGTAATATTTTTCTTATGTTTAACTTTGACATTGCACTTTGATTGGTTAGATAGGCATTTCCTAACATGTTCTCTGCAGGTATAAAAAAAGAAAAAAAAAAGGAACGTTATTTTCAGTGTCCTGATGGCGGCGAAGCAGCTGAAAGTTTCTATATACAGCGAGTGTGAGAATCCCTCTGACTTTAACAGGGTTTCTTTTGTGCTCTTCTCCTGACATTTTTTTAACAACCTTGTCTGATAAGAACAGTTGGCTATTGCATCCAAACAAAATGACTTTCCAAAGATGAAATAGATAGACCTCCTATGTAGTGCAAATGGCATCATCCCCAATAGAGTCATTACTATTTGGGTTATTTTGTCCCATTTTTCATCCCAGATGGGTCCCCTGGCTTTTAGCTAAAGCCAATGTTTGTTGGAATAAAACAAGTTTGTGTGTGATGCCAGCTACCACCACGATGCACAACACCATGCGCAATTAGGTCATACACCAGTGCGTAGCAACAAACCAATTACAGACAACAGCATTTTTCAGAATCCAGATGTTGCTTGATGCAAGCGGTTGAAACAAAACATTATGTGATATATCTACAGCAGACTCTGCTCTGGAGGACTGCTTTCCCCACCTGTTCGTTTTTCACTATGACCTAATCATTAACATGTGTAATAAAGAAAATAAACACTCAGTACTCACTTCATCTCTGGATGGCCTAAAATCCCAAGAAATAGTGAAGCCTAGCCTCTATGGTGGAAGGTAACATTGACTCAAGTACTGTGTTTCCATTTTTAATGAAAGTTTTACAAGAGTCAAGCTTGTGATCCTTCGTTAAGATGTAACTATTAAATTGCATAAACTGTTTATGGTACTTAGATAAAGTTTGCAACTCAACCACAATAACAAATATCCAGTTACACATGGATGTGTTAGCATTTCAGTAAGGAGAGATCTTTTGGAAGAACTGAAAATGATTTATCGAGCTACAGAATTAATAAGCTTTTTGACCACTCCAATGAACCAACATAGCAGAAGAGAGTCCCAGCGATAGCAGCGATAGGAATTAAGACAGGACCCCCTGGAGTCTGGTGGTGGTGGTGGAGATGAGCAGGGTGAGGCGGAGACGGGGAGGAGGTGGTTAAATGAGAATCTGAAAGCCAGAATGACAGAAGACCGCTGAGATTTAAAGCATATGGAGCAGAGGCTGATTGGCTTCCAGAAGGTGGGCAAGAAAATGATTGGACCGGACTAATGATGTCAGAATGAGTTGAAGTTATGTAAGGAACAGACTAGAAGCCAAACACTCAGGAATGCAGGCAGACGAATGAATACAGATCCTCCTTATTGAAATTTCACATAAGCTTCATTTTCTGCAGACTAATAATTTCAGACGAATAATTGTGTGTATTTATCTAAAGCGCCCATCCATCTTATTCCTCTTTTGGTGGGATTTGAGGATTCAAAAAGCCTGCAAAGCTTCCATACCAAATACTCTCTCAAACCAAACGCTGCACTGGAGCCCAGGCTTTATTGTTTCTGTTACTATGTAACACAATTTCATAATGGCTGTGGGCTTTACCACAGCCACTGCTTCACTAATCATTAATCTGCTAATGATCATAATTTGGGCAGGATAAAGAGGATTTTTAACGCTGGTTCAGGGCGTACCCACCTCTTGCCCAAAGTCAGCACGGATTGGTTGCACCCCCCCTGCAACACTGAATTAGAGAAGTGTGTTAAGACGATGGACTTTGACTGAAAACAACATGCAGAGTGAACCTAAACACTGAAGTTGCATAAGAACAGGTAAACAATGAGCTGCACCCAATTACGAAGCTTTTTAAAGCTGAATGTTGGAGATTGAGCTGATAATTAGTTGTAGTTTCATCTTCAGTGGCATCAGCATGAGTGTGCCGGTTATGATCAGCTTTCTAAAAGTGTTTCTTTGTGTTTCCGCATGTAATTTGTAGCTTACGCAGGCCTCCAGTTTCAGAGCCCTGCATTAGCTACCCTCAAGTGAAGTGGGTGATAGAAAAAAAAATGCTGTGATCACCCAGTCATAATTCAGCTGGGTTGAAATGTAATTATAAAAGCATTATGAGGTGCTGAGAGCAGCAAGAACAAGGCATGCGAGGGAGAACAGCCTAGGCTCTTCTTGTCACCAGGTTACTTTACATATCTGCAACCCAAGCAGCTTAGCACTCCCACCACCTCTCTGGCTCCTCGCTATGGTAATGGGTAGGAGTCTCCTTGGCAGAGCCCATCTGTTGTTTTTGTTTTTCGGATGGAGAGGTTAGAGGGGAGTGGGTTGATGAGTGGGTTGGTGTTGGCCAAGATGAGGAATGAGAAAATGATGGGTTTGCTCTGACCACAAACTGTTGCTGGCTTGTTATTACAGTAGGTTGGACGTTAGCAACGGCTGCACAGCCCAACAGTCTGACACAATGGTCATCTCTAAATAAAGGTTTGGCCTTCTGACGCAGTTGCTCGGCCACTTTGGACTCAGTGACAAGGATGAAAGGGAGGAGGAAATGTAGCCTGACTGTTAAATTTCCACTGAAACAAAGAAGCCAGAGAAAACAGGACTTTCTCATGCCCATGCCATCTTCTAGTGAAAGATGGCATGGGCAAATAGTTTCACAATTTAAGAATATCCATCCATCCATTCACTTCCGCTTATCCTGTTTAGGGTCGCAGGGGGGCTGGAGCCTATCCCAGCTGACATAGGGCGCAAGGCAGGGTACAGGTACAGGTCGCCAGCCTGTCGCAGGGCTAACACAGAGAGACAGACAACCACACACACTCATGCTCTCATTCACACCTATGGGCAATTTAGTGTAACCAATTAACCTAACCTCATTAAGTACATGTCTTTGGAGTGTGGGAGGAAACCGGAGTACCCGGGGAAAACCCACGCAGACCCACGCGGAGAACATGCAAACTCCACAGAGAGAGAGAGAGGCCCGGGCCAAGGTGGAATCGAACCCAGGCCTTCCAGATGGTGTTCTAACTGTGAGGCAGCAGCGCTAACCACCGCGCGTCTAGCGAAATCTCTGAAGGCTGAAACCCAAAAGTGAACATCTGTCATCTTTGGGCCCATCAGACAGCACTGCAATCAGAGTCACAAAGACACTAACGAAAGGCAAAACTAGATGAAAACCAGTAGGGAGGGATAAGGAGAGAGCAATGGTTTGTGGCTACCACCTGCAAAACCATTTGTTGTTGCCTCCAGTGTAGCATCTCCATCCATCCATCCATCCAGAAAAGGTCTGCCTTTTACTCTGAATACTCCACAACCAGTTTTCATTGTGCTTTTTCCTTTCAAAATTCCAGTGATTACTTTTCATGTATAATGACTAAACTGACATTTACTGCAAAAAAGATTTTACACAAATCCAAAAACAACAAAAAAAAAAAACACTTTTTCACTTGGAATCGGTCGCATTCAGAAGACAAGCGGTTCTTTGCCATAAAGCAGCGGCTGCTGCTGAGGTGGGTCAACGATCTAGCAAATCTAGGAGGCGCTTTAAATCCACAGACAGTGAACAGGCTGCAGCGTACGCTACACGGAGAGGGAGAGTTACAAGTGAAAGACTTGTTGATGAAATCCCATACTGTACCTTTCTCCTCAGGGTCTTTAAATTTGGTTCCTTGAGCCAGTGATACTGGTGAAAAAATATAACTTTCTTCTCCCGGACAAGCTTGCTTTGTTTGCAATGTAAGCACACCACCGGCTCCTCACTCGCTCTCTTTGTCTCATACACACAGTCGCTGCTAAAGCCAGCCATTGTTCCACGCTAAGATAATAATATCAGTCCTTGATGGAAGAGTTATACTTGGATTGGCACCAGCTGTTAAAGCAGTCATACTTTGTCAAACAGATTAGATTACAAAATTACACACATTCTCATCTGGCATTAATTATCAGACCACACTACATAACTCACCCGGCACAGTGCTTTACAACCCAGAATTACAAACAAATTGCACGGTGCAGTTCAACATGTCCACAGTGAAATTAAGAGAGACATGTTAATCTGTTGTCATATTGTCCAGAGATTTGGTGGCTAATGTACTGTGGAGGGTTTAATAGGGAATTCAGACAGCTTAATCGGTATTCCCCAATCACAAATTCCCAAAGAAAGGAGAATGTTTCTCATTGTTGTTTCCAGACCCCCTTCTGCGACTGTTGCACATGTCGAGGAGCTGCTGAGAGCTTGTGTTTCTTCACTAGTGGACCGTGCCAGTTAAGTTGAGCTGAAATCCAACAATTTCCTCTTGTTTGCATAGTGATGTAACTACATCAGTGTGTGTTTACATATTAGAATGCATGTTTATATACAGGGTTAAAGCCTTGTTTGCAGGACTATTGTTTGATGATCTAGACAGATGGCAGATACATAGCGCTCCACACCCTAAATATTGAGGAATAGTCAATCAAGATTCTGTGTTAAAGAGGCAGCAATGGATTCATTTAATTATAGGACGTTGCAGACGCCACAAGAAGTTCAAAATAGGTACGGGTGGTGTGTAAGAAATGTGTGGAGGTTATATTTCTTGACTGAAAGTGGTGGCCTAAAGTGGGTATATTAAAGGTAATTAAGTGGGTCTCATGGAGTGATGAATCCAGATTTTAATCTATACATAAAGTAATTTGAAATCAAGCCACCATTAAAAAGTAACAAGCACTTGTTGAGCTGACGACACAAAAAGCCTTTGACACTCATAATCTTGGCCTGTAACAAAGAGAAAAATTACCATTACCATTGCATGCACTCAGCTTGATATGACTAAATCACTAAAAGGGCAACTTTAAAACCAACCAACGCACCATCTGGCATAAACAGCGTACATCTTGATCACGGCCCTGTTCTTCTGTAAACTGTCTAATTATTACAGCCCCCGTGAAGAACGGACAACAGGCAGCAAGATGAAGTGTATGAACTGCAAGGAGCAGAATTACTGAGTGCTCCAGTGGAGAACCGTGTCTCAGATTTAATGCAGGTCTGCTGCCATTGAAGCAGAGACCCCTCTAGAGACGAGCTGGCTCATTCTTATAAAGATTAATAATGCTAGTGTTTACAAGGCTCAGATCACCCCTCGGAGCCTCGAGGCCCCCCCCGGTGCCAAGCTGCCGGCACAAAACAGCAGAGAGGGTGACAGAGAGGAGGGATGGATCCATGTACTAGTGTGGGAGAAATGGGAGTGAGGAAACAGTGTGTGCTTCATTGCACAGATACAGCAGGGCTTGTTTTCTGATGCCATTTAGCTACAAGCTAACGCGGAGTTACGTTTCATTAAATCTTTTCGGTAAGAAGTGCTAAACGTGGTGCTAAAGTGCTAAACCTTTTATACTCGTGAATCAGCTTTTATTTGAAGGATATTAGCACTCTATTAAAGGCAAGGTCAACAGCCAGTTTAGCTTAGCATGAAGAGTGGAAACGGGGACGCAGCAAAACCTCAAAGTAAGAAAGCATAATCGCCTTCACCTCTGAGGCTCATTAGTTTTATGCTTATTCCACTGGGAAAGTGATGTTAAAATAAATGCTGGTAACCTGGCAACTTCACTATAAAGACAAGATTTAACTTGCTAAAATGACGGCGAGCTATTTATGTGGAACGTTTGTGTAGAAACACGTTTAAAGACGAAGGTGAAGATGTCTGACATACAAGCATACACTCGAAGTAGACAAAAGTGTTATCTTCAATAAATAGTGATTTTATTTACATCACGCAGATGCTGTAACAAAGATGCAACCTTCTTGTTAATATTTCACGTTGTGATTATAAAGTTGATACATACTACTTCATTATGTAATACAAAAACTTGAGAATTGACTGCACATACACATAGAAGGCATCTGATTCAGTCTCTCCTTATGAAGGCATTTTTCTCCACAGGCCTGGGATTTTTAGAAAGCAACGTGAGCACAGTGCAGTTTATTTAGTTTGGCAATGTAGTTCAAATCCTGTACACTGAAAGGAAATTTACATTTAGTCTCCGAGTTGTATTTTCTAAAAGTGTAAGGCATTTTTTTCTTACTGCTGTGACTCCGATTGAAATGAAACCTTCTTCTCTTCATCACTCTCCAGCGGAGCGTAGTCACAGTCACTTGGCTCTAAAAGATTGAGATTTGCCTGCACTGCAACAAGTTTCTGCGCCCTTTCCGCTGAGACAAACCCTTCCACCTTCGCACTGCGGAAGTGCTGACGCAGGCGCTCGCACGCACCTGTTGTGGGTGGGATCTGGAGCACAGCGGAGGCCACAGCGGACAGCGGCTCGGAAGAACAGAGGCCTTTCCACCACGTGGACGCAGACACGTGCTGACACGAGCTCCATATTCCAGCTCCTTTCCACAGCCCCTGCTTGGCTGAGAACCTGGCAAAGCTTCCGAGCACTTTGCCCTCGTCGAGATTCAAATGGTGCGACAGGTTGGATATCACATAGTAAGCGCTGTTTATCTGCTCCCCGGTGAGCGTCTGCTGTCCGGCATGCTTTGGATCGAGCATGTACGCTGCTGCATGGATAGGCTTCATGCAGAACTCCTGACACCTGTCTAATGACGCCATGACAGCTTTCTGCTCAGCACTGTGCAGCACAGATGCTGACAGAGACGTTCCCATGAGGTATCTTAACTGACTGAACATGTCAACAACACCAGAGAGCGCAGCATCTTCTCTTTTCAAGAAATCGATATAATTCCCAATCAAGCACAGTAAGTTACGACTGCTACTCAGCCCCTTCCAAAATGCGGCGTCCTGTAAAGCAGCCCTAACAGACACTTCAATATCCAATGTGGGCGAGACCGCCATCTCTTGTAGAGAGTTCTGACCCTCGAGGAGGCTGCTGAACATGTTAACCACATCGGTCCAGTTTGTGCCAGCGGGCAGTTCCAGTACTGTCCCTTTAGAAGTGGGGTTTATTATTTTTGTGTTCTGCCAGCATCGAAAAGTGTCTGCTAACATTTTTCGCTCTTTAACGCACCTCACCACCTGCTCAGCCCTCCTGCACAGTGCCTTGATAGACGGCTGTGCCACTATGTCATCAAAGAGATGCCTGAAACCACATGCTGTGCAGCAAATAACTGATATGTGCGGGAAGGCTTCCTCTACTTGAGCCCACGCTGCCTCCATTTCCGGGGCGTCGTCAGTGACGACAGCGAAAACCTTCTGTGACCCGACTTCATTTATGATGCCTTTAAGTTCCTCAGCAATAAACGTGCTTGTGTGCGTCTGCTCCTTTGTCATCGTCCATTTGTAAAACAGTGGTACGGGAGTTGCAACAACATACATGATCGTCCCAGTTTCTTTTACGTTAGACCAGCCACTGCTGATGATGGTCACGCAGTCTGCTTTCCCAATGCCCTCGTGAACCTGGCTTTGTACTCTGTCAAACTCACAGTCCAGAAGATGTGAGGAAAGAGCCTCTCTAGGGGGCGGACAGTAAGCAGGCCGGAGCGCACTGAAAAATCGTTTCCAGTAAATATTGTCTGTGAGAGTAAGTGGTGAAGATGTGGCATACACAGCTCTTGCCAGGCACTCATCAGCATACGCCTGGCTGCGCTGATCCACTGAATCAATGAGGAACTGTCCCCCAGGAGTGGCAGATGGCAAGAATGATAACGAGGGAACAGGGATGGAGGCAGAGGAGCTCCCATCTGGGCCCGGTGACTGTTGCGAAACCACAGAGTACTCCTTGCATTTATCTAAATGTATCTGCATCTTAGTCGCGTTCTTTGTGTACGTCTTTGAGCAGTAGTTGCACATGACGGTTTCTCTTCCATCTTTGATGGCTGGAGTAAAATGCTTCCACACACCGGACTGCAAGCGTGGCATCGTCCTGTATTAGCACGAAAAAGAAAAATCATTAATCACAAATCTTGCTGCTCTACAGGCAAATCTACTCACAATAACTGTATCCAAAAATAATATCCTCCTTAAGTACACGTAGAATTACCTCAGTGTGGATAAGAAAAACCTTTTAATATAATGTAGCACACACTGATAGCAACAGACATGAAGATAAATTAAGAGCTCTCCTTACATAATATAATAATCTCTATGATTAAACAGCCTTCATTTTAGTCACAGATAGTGTTTCTGTTAAATTAGAGCAAAACATTTACCTCTGTTTATAAGGCATGATTAACTGTTCCCATTAGGAAATAAATCAAATTAATCCAAACATGAAAATGTGTTTTACGGTATACTTGCTAATGATAAAAGCCACAAAGTCAAATGGCATTCAGTCTGTCTTTTCACTATTGGGCTGAACCCACATTCACCGGACACTTCATTAGGCACACCTGTTGACCTGCTTGTTACTGCATCCATCTAATCAGCCGAGCACGTGGCAGCAAGTCAGTGCATTCAGGCATGTAGCCATGATCAAGATGACCTGCTGAAGTTCAACCTGAGCATCAGGATGGGGAAGAAGGGTGACTTTAAGTGACTTTGAATGTTGCATGGTTGTTGGGACCAGACGGGCCGGTCTATTACACCTTTGCAGTTTTCCCCACACAGCTATCTTCTACGGTTTACAGACAGCGGTGGGTGAAAATGCCTTGTTGATGCTAGAGATCAAATGAGTATTGTAGCTGACCATGGCATACCCATCTTCTAATGGCTGCTTTCAGCATTTTTTTGAACATGACCATGACTTTATTGTTCTCAGTCACTAGATCTCAATCCAATAGAGCGCCTTTGGGATGTGGTGGAACAGGGGATTCACATCATGATGTGCACCTGATAAATCTGCAGCAACTGTGCGACGCTATCGTGTCAGCATGGGCCAGCATCTCTGAGGAATGTTTCCAGCAACTTGTTGAATTTGTGCCATGAAGAATTAATGCAGTTCTGAAGGCAAAAACGGGTCCAATCTGACACTTAAGCTGTACTTAATAAAGTTGCTTGTGAATGGAAACAGCTTTGGTGTTCAAACTCTTCAGTTGCTTTCTGTGTGTGTTTTGGGAATACTGGAGGAGGTGGTTCCCAAACTTTTCTTTGCTTGCAACCCTTCATATCCTGATTGTAAGCATTTGTTTTTCAGCAGTTTTTTTTTTTTTTACTTTTTCAACTCTTTCACATAAAATATTTTCAAATTCTGAAGAAAAAGATAAGCTTGTAAAAAGTAATTGTTATACACGGGGAAATGTTTACTTTTCCCTACTTTGTTTTGGAACTCTTGCACATCTCGACCTACAGGCTGGACACTCCAGTCTTCACTGTTTATTAAACATCTTTGCTCTTACTATCCAGTTCCTGCAAAAGTCAAACGTGTATTTCTAAATCTTGCAAGATTTGCAACAAGTAAGCACTTTCACTTCCTTGGAATTAAATCAAAAATATACCACTTAATGTTAAAAAAATAAAAAATAAATAGACGCGACCCAGCACAGAAGCATGCGGCAGCTTAATTTACTCACCTCTATGCACAGACACTATCCCACTTTTACTGGAAGTAGCTTCAGAGTCACTGGATGCTCGGTCTTGATGTAAAATCTTCTTCCAACTAAAGTTAATTGAAGCTTTAAGTTAGCTGTTTTGGCTAACTCTGTAGCCGGCTAGGATCGTTAGCAAAGTGGTCTAAATAAACGAAATAACAGCACATTGTACAAGTGGTAAAATTTGACAAGATAACAGACCGTCTACATATTGTAAGTGTTTCAAGTTACAGGCTGATTTGCCGAGTAAGATCGGAAAATCTATCCGAATTTTTTCAAGAAAACGGTGTTTTCTTACGGCTTTTGTTATGATCGAGAAGCTGCTTCCTGAATCCGCAACGCGCAAGTAAGGGAGCTCAAATGGCTCAATAAACTTTGATTTGACTGACTGTGGAAAGTCGACGAGAGACAAACTGATACTGTCAAATGCAAAGTCACGCTACAGCTGGAATAAAAACATGGTAGGTGAATTAAAACTATTCAGTATAACATGAAAAATGCAGAATTGCATTATTAACAGGCCTGCTAGTTTGCAGAGGTGAAAAGTACTCAATTGCTTCTGTAGCTTTTTGTGGAGTCTTACCTTACAAATGCATTCACTTTCTCAGCGGGGTTAAGTGTTATAATTAGACGTCTAATTCTGAGCTGACAAGCTCTGTGCATTGCACACACTGAATATAGTCTCTCTCTTTACTATCTTTGCTTCTCTCTCCCCTTATTTGATCCAAGGTTAATAAGAAGCTGAAGGTCTTAAATGGCTTAACAGTAAATGCCTGCTACTCTCATTATGTTTCTGATATGAACAGAAAAGCTTTCAAAAAATGTGCCGACATGTCATTTGAATGGCTTTACTCTTCAGGGGTCTTTCCACATCTTGACATGTTGGGAAGCACCGGTGCAAGTGATAATAAATGATGGCCAGGTTCTCTTTACTTTGGCGTGGTAGCTGGTGCTACTTCTTGAAATTATCTACTGCGACAAGATTATTCTTTAAAAAAAATCAAACTAATGTATTTTATAGCTGTGATAGCTTTTTTCTTTTACAAGTTGATGTGAGAACCTTCTCATGACAGGACACAACAGGAAATCACTGCAGTGCAGAGAATGAATGCAAACGTATGTTTACACATTGCTTCCAAATGCAAGCTGCTGTCACATTCAGAAGAAAGGAAACATAAAGCCAAGACGTTAATCATCAAATGAAAGAATAAGTTTAAAAACGACTTAAAGCTGGAGAAAGAGCAAGACACACCCACTGGGTCAAAAATCACAGCAGGTCCTGATGGGACTGTAACAGTGATGGAAATGCAGACTTTCAGCTTTAATAGAAGAGGTTTAACAAAAGTATTGCAGTAAATGACTTTTATACAGTCCCCCATTTTCAGAGGCTCAAAATGAATTTCACAAACTAATATACTTTTAAATATAAAGATTGATTTTTAATACTTGAATGAAAATCCTTTGCAGTTAGTGACTGCCAGCCCTTTACTGCAGCCACCTTCAGCCGCTGCTTGTCTCCGTGTTACCTCTTGTCTTCGTAACTGAAAAGCATGCTCTGCTGGGTCGAGATCTGACTTGGCCCTCGAAGAGTACCTCATTTTTTCAATTTTGCCTTCAAAAATTTTGGCACTTCAGAATTTATCCTGCTACTTCTATCAGCAATCACGTCATCAATAAACACTAATGACCCGGTTCCACTGGCAATTTTAGATGTGTTCTGGCAAACCGTAATCTGGCCTTCCTGATCTTGGCTTTAACCAGTGGTTGCTGTGAACCCTCTGTATTTCCATTCATGAAGGCATCTCTTGATTGTAGACCTTGACAATGAAAACTCCTCAAGCGTGTTCTTGACTTGATTAGATGTTGTGAAATTGGTGCATTCCTTCTTTTTAAGAATGTGCCATGTTGGGGATTTGGCCGCTCCTCAAGTTTTTGCTATCTGTCTCATAGGTTTCTTTTGATTTGCCAGCCTAATGACGGCCTCCCTCATTTGCACCTCATATTGAAAATCCCTGTCAAATGCTATAGTCTACACTTCAATCACATATTAATTGTTTCAAAATCCTCCATGATGGTGTACATAGCCAAAGTTACAAAACAGGTATTTATATCCAACAACTTACGGACCTAACTGTAAGATAGAGATGTGAATATGAAGTATAGTCAGTTGTCCTAATTTAGATGTTTGTCATGGGTGGTGGCAATAAAACCTGGTGCATTTCTACACAATTTTAAGCACCATAATCAAATTAACCAAACTGCTCTTTTGCTGCTGGTGTAGCCCCATACTGGTCTGGGTGTTAATAGTCCACTCATTTGCTCTAACATAAAATGACAGTGATTATCTCAAGCTCAGGGGTACATTTCTGTACCATATGTCTGTTATTAGAGACATTTCTGGAGTTTATGCAGTATCCAGGTTTTTGCGGCGCGGCGAGTACGGCCAAAGCAAACTAGCTCTATCTAATTTGGGGGCACTCCAAAGTTGGTAATGTCAGGTTGTATCGCAGCACTCTTCAGAGAGCGAATATTCATGCTGACACACAGCAGAGAGACAGAAAAAGGCGAGGGGACCTCACTAAAGCTGAGCACTATTATTTTCTTGTCTCTCATCGTTGGATTAATTTGCCAAACCCGCTTGAGAACTTCAGTATTCAAGCCGGAGATTTATGAGTCCAGACCTCAGGGACACCAGCAGAGGGGAAGCAGGATGATGTCATGACATGGCAGTGATAGAGGGTGATGTTAGTGTTCTGGTTAGTTGGCAGATGGCTTTTCGTTGGCTTTTCCCAAACATCCTCTCGTCTCTTAGAAATTACTATTTATTCTACTTGAACGTAGATTTCGTGCGGACAGAAGAGGCACAAAAAGAGGTGTCACAGTAACAGGATTCAATTCAAAGCAAATGTTAAACTATAATCAATGTTTGTTTGTTTTGGGGGTGTTTTCTTGTTCCAAATTTTGTTTTCCTTGAGCAAAAACTTGATTTCTACTTGCTGAAAACGTACTGAAAGCTGGTTCGTGCTGCCATTTTGATTCAACTGTCGCTCTCACACACAAGTAGTCTTCTTTTTTTTTTATTGTTGTTTTTTTGTTGCAATACAATACAGTCTGCCAAAAACTGCAATGATGATACATAAGCTCCATTTATCTGTAGGTTGTTGTGGGAATTTTGGCTCCGAGATTAAAGTTATCGCCGAAGATCCGAGAAATGCTTTCATGTCTTCTCTGTGAAATGCCCCCCCCCCTCTTTGCAATGCTCAGAGTCAGGCGTAATCCATCAGCGCGAGCTTTGGACTCAAACATTTTGTGACATAAAAGCCTTTCAATTACTGCTGTAAAACGCACTTCTTTAAACATAAAAAAGCGCCACACGCTCTCGACTTAAGGAAGCATGAGGTCAGCGAATAGGGAAATTAAATCGCATCATTTTATTTCGCTTTAATGGCCAATCTTTACTTTCTTTGAGCTTGAAGCTAAAATAACATCATGGGACTCTGTTAGCAATTACTTGATTTATATCAGTGCTTGGCTACTACTAAACAGGCTCAAAATAGCTTTAGTGAGGTCTTTGAGAGCAGTTTATGGGAAAGCATCTTTTACTGTACGTGCAGGCTGTGCGTTCAGACAATAGCATTTGATCTCGTGGGAGTTTTGTTTTTAACAGCAATGTCGTTTGTTCCCTCTGTCTGTGGTTGGCATTTATTCTCATACAAGTGTTTCCATATTGTCATAAAGTTTGGCTTCAAACAGACTGCAAAATGTTTGCAGCATCTGGATGCGCTCTTGCTGCTTTTCTTGTTTTTTTTTCTTAATGCGAGATATTAGTATTTCATATTTTCCACCGTGATAAGGCTCTGTGAGAATGCGTGCTCGATTCGCATATTTGACAACAGTTTAGGAATAATTTGATGAGCCACATCCACAGCTGACTTCTGATTCAATATTGCCAACGCCAATGCATTCCACTTCAATTAAAAAAAGCCAAACACTGCTGTCATCGCTCTCCAGCAGCTGTGCAAAGGCAGGACAGATGCATCCCACAGCCTCTCCCAGTAAGCAGTTGGGATTCATCCATGTCAATTATATTCAGCCACAGCAGTTGGCTGACTGTGATTTATTATCTTAAGGTAATCATGAGCCTTTAGTTTAATACAGGATTAAACCAATTAGTGATCATCAACCCATTTTCAAATAAATGTCACGGCTGCGCTCCTCCACACTTAAAATTCTCTGCCTCTGCTTGCAGTACCTTTACCACTCAGCAGAGGCCACTGTGGCTAAGCACCTCCACAGGATGCTCGCCATCAATCCACATCTCTCTTTTCTGTCTCAGTGGGGCCTCCAGCTTGATACCCACTGGCAAAAGTTCAGGGACCTGAAAATGACTTTAACGCCTAATAACTAAAAGCACTCTGCCTGAAGTAGATGCCAGTTTGGTGAAGCACATAATGTCTTTATTTATTTGAGAGCAATACTTCGTCACCGTGTTTGAGGCCGTAGATTGCGGTTCAGTTTTTGCCTTTGATTTGTGTATATCATCATCATCATGACTTTTGGAGAGATTTGCCCCTTCTCCCCCCAGAATACAAATATACATGTTTAAGTGAAGCACCACCAGCAATTGAGGAGTTTCTACTAGAACATCAGGCAGCTGCAAAAGTGAGTCGTGTCAAGTTTAGCATTCAGCAGGATTCGTCTTTCTTTAACAAATATTTAGGCTAGTTGGGCCCCACATAGGATCCTATTTGGTTCCAGCTACTGCGTATCAATATTCAAAATGAAGCTGGTGACCTACAGTGTGAAGTTAAGCAGAAATTCTTTATTTTACATTTGTTACATTTCATTAATGCCAGTCATTTATAGCTATATTACAATACAGCGTGTTGTGCTGCTGTCTGTGTTTCCTCTCTCTCTCTTTGGGTTATTTTGGGTCAGCCACATTTTGGAAGAGATTCCAGTGAACAAAAACAATAATGTCAGTCTTCCTTCAAAAAGCAATTGGCCTGGGTACCACAGCTCTCTGTTCACAGAGCAGCTTTAGACACAAGTTTGAGGCGCTGATAAACAAAGGCTGAGAGGTAACAGGTTCTCTCCCCCTGTAAGAACACAGCTAATGTTCCATAAGAAACAGGTGTGTTAGGATAGGCAGATCAGGACTGAAAGGGAAGTCTAAGTCTGGATCCTCCAGTTGTTTCCAATCTGTATTTCTGTTTTCTGAAAATGACAAGCTCGAGCGCCTCAGTGAGTCACTGCTTCAGTCGATCTATGTGGTGGAAAATATCACAGCCGTTCCTCTTTGAAATGATCTCGTATCCAAATGGAGTTTTATGTGCGCACCCAACTGGGTACGAAATCTCATAACAACCTGCAGATCTGCTGAAATGGAGCAACATTAATGATTAAAGCAAGTTCACAGGCGAACCGTCTGTGCAGATAAACACCAAATTGTTTGCTGCAGCAGGCAGAGGGGTAATGTATCTGTCAGGTCCAGGACTCTAAAAAGGAAAAAAAAAAAAAATCTGAAAAGTTTACAAGAAAAGTCCAAACCGCATTTTCTCTGTTAGTAATGGGTTTGAAGCAGCAGCCTGCTTTGTTGTATAGTAAAGTCAGGGGGGAATCATTCTGTATGAAATGAAGAACAACATTTAAATAACAAAGGGGCTTGAACTGCCAAGAAATGTGAAATAATTGAACAGAATAATTTCCCCACATTGTTCTTCCAGTACAGCCAGAATGTTTACATTCGCAGCCATAATGCCAGTACGCGGGCATAATTAGCGCGCACACGCACACTATTATTTCATCCTCGGATGAATTAACCTTCCTGGGGGTGATGATAATAGTGGATGTAATGTAGAAGATAGCGGCGTAAACAAGGAGTGTTAAATTAGACAGACAGTATGTACAAGGTTGGATCATGATGATGAAATTGATGTGAAATTCAAGCAGATCTGCAGACGCTACAGAGAGATGTAGCTGTTCTGACAATACAGTGCTTGCAATGATCCTCGCAATCCTGTGTTCTTCAGTATTTGCTCTTCCTGCCATATTGCATTACTCAAAGCCCCTCCATTAGCATGAAGCACAGGATCAGATGTGGAGCCAGACAGTTGTTTGTTGTCTTAGAGAACCATAAGACCGACAACTAACGCATACTGATAACACCGAGACGCCGTCCCCGAATGCATCATAACCACATCTATAGTCGGATCCACAACACACAGACTTAGAAAAAAAAAACAGTAAAGTTTCAGCATCACACCTTTTCATCTGAGAAGATGAGGGAAAGCATTCAAAAGAAAATCAGTGACCACATCAGACACATTCTTGAAGTGTCAAGGGTTAAAAGGAACCCATCGGGTTGAGTGCACATGCTTCCAATTAGGTCTTAAATAGGCAAGAGGAAACAGTTGATTTAGGAATATTACTGAAGAATGACTTTAATTAGCCGAGAGACCGAGGGGCCCTGAATGTGGGTACCGCTGTCAGTACCAAAAACTACACCGCATTAATCAGCAGCACCAACAGGGGCTTACTGGAGCTGAACTCTGCAAATAAGACAATGAGCAACGATGTTTGTTTATCATTATCCTGGTAAATCATATCTATTGACAGCAGGTTGAAAAAGAAAGATGAAAGTAACGCAGATGGAAGAGGTGATGATTGCATGAAAGGAGCAGAAATTCAGCCCCGCTTGTAGAAACGGTGCCATTGTCGCTTCCCACTGACACAGCTGGATTGTGACTGTTGTGACTTTCAAACCATCAATAGGCTCATTTGAAAGGCGAACAGCACTAAATTGAATGTCAGTATATTGCTTCATGCAAAGCCTTTTTATTAGATTGCAAAGACCGTGACTCATATTTTGAGCACTTCAGAATGCGATGTTGTTCCCTGATAATGTACAGTAAATTAGGCAATGTTTTTTTTATTGTTTTCATCAACCAAAGCTGCTTTGTTTCTTCAAATAAGTTTGTTTTGTGTGTGTGTGTGTGTGTGAAATGTTTCATTGACAAATTTCATTTTATTTATCTTCAGCAGGCTTAAAGCTACAGTCAGTATTCTTTTTAGGATATATAGAATAGAATAGAATAGAATGCCTTTATTGTCATTATACAGGATGTACAATGAGATTGGAGGGCCACTCCTG
>JAVDPK010001880.1:6934-26209 GCA_034780415.1 Cichlasoma orientale
GCTTGGGGGTGCAGTGGTATTGTCTGCTTTGAATTAGCATATCGTGTTTTTGCTGGGGGGGGGTTATGGAGAATATGAAGAATTAAAACAGGGACAGCTTTGATAAGGCATTAACAAAAAGCTGCATCTTACAGCAAAAAGAAGAGAAAATAATGTGGATGATTATGACAACAAAGGGTGCATTAGACTGAAGGCAAATAAACAAGCTAGAGAATATTATATTAGTGGTGGTAAAAATCTATTGTGTTACCTAAAGGGCGAGGGGGGGGGGGTGAAATAAAGTATAGTGTTTGGGGGGAAAAAAGAAAAAAGATTAAGCTTCATGTCCTAGGTTGTTTTAGTAGGTGCAGACAGCTAAGTGCTGCAAGTGAGTTGCTTTTTGATATGTGAGATTAAAGGGATTTAGTTCATTCTCGTCTGGACACACCTGAGGGTTGTCTGAAAGAGCAGAGAAAAGCTAAAAGCTCCTCTGTTTCATATCTCCCCCCCCTTTCCTGTTTGTCAGTCTGATGAAGTCAGGCCCTCAGTTAAAACATTTTTTCCGCACATTATCATCTTTGGATTTAAAATTAGACACCTTCTGATGTGACTCAGGCCAGTGGGTGCATGTGGACATCTTGATGTACTTTTGAGGAGGAGATTATTATAGTATCATCTTTGCCTATTATTTTCAGAGCTACAAAATTATACAGTGTGCAAAGAGGCGCACTGTTGCTGTAATGGTCCTAATAATTGTAATTTATGATTTTGTGCCTACAACTATATTTTTACATTTCTTCTAGAAATGCACAGAATGCACTAACTCCGCTAGCTATCTTAAAAGCACATGTAAATACTATGTTAATGCTTTTAAACTTAATGCCATGTGAGTGTTTTGAATTTATCATTGTGAAGTTTCATATATGCATCCATGAAGGTAAAAAGGCCACAAATAAGCTAGACACTTTGCAGGGGCTTGTGCTTTACGTATTAACAGAGGAATGAGTTGAACTCATTGGTATTCCTGTGAACCTCTTTTGAAATGCATTAAAATCCAGTTTATAATCTCTCTGTCATCATTATCTCTCTTCTGATCACATAGAGCAAACAAAACTTGGCAAACTTCAGAACAATTCATTATTCATAGCCCAACAATCTTTTCTCTTTACTCTGCAACATGACAGCGTACAGAACTCTTGCTAGCTCGACCACAAAATCCAGTTTGCAGACTGGTTTATTAAAGTTTCTTTTGCATGCAATGAGTACTCTCAAGACAACAATACTTAGGCTAAAAGGATTGATTATGCCCCGTGTTGTGTGTCTTTTTTATCTCTGGATTGATTTATTACTGATTGATTAAAGCACTCTCATCTCTTTCCTTTTGAAGGATGGATCGTATTAAGTCGTAGTCAGTTCTCATGGCCTATTTATAACAGTTTGTGCACATATTCTTGTGTGGATGCTTAGTTAGTTCCTTTGTTATACACTTCATACAAAAGTGCAGTCTTCATGTAGTTCCCTCTGTTAAAAATGCAGGCAGGAGTTGCATGATGAGTGCTGCTGGGCTAAGATTCAATTGAAATGCAGCTAGGTGATCTAATTTATTGGTGTAGATGTGTGTCTGCGTGTTTTTGTTAAGAAAGATTACATATTCAGATACATTTATAGAGAGATACAGGGGTCATATAGATATTTGTGTAAATTTTCTTATTATTAAAAAAATATATAGACAGTTTACGCATCAGTGAGATCTTTGATTTCCTTCTGCTATTGCACTTGTGGCAACATCAATACGCTCTGATTTTGTCGCTCTACTAACCCCCATTCAGAGTCTTTTAACTGCTGGGTTTCATTTTCTATCCCACCGTTGCTGCCCGAGGACCGTCATTTATCCATTTATTCAATAACTTGTCCCTGTTTACAAAAAGTCAGTTGTATTAGCCTCTGCACCATTCATACGTGTATAAGTATAGCCTCTGTTCATGAAAATACTCAGAAAGTTGCTCATGACTCATAACCCTTTTCATCTATTATAATGTGTACATGTAAACGATAAAGGCTAATGTCAGTTGTAGGGGTGCTATATAAAGTTACAAATCATCAGAATACTTCATCACAGCACTTTTTTTTTTGTTTTTGTTACTGTCCTTGAAGTAAACCTCCAGTTCTTGAAATGTTTTCACAAATGTTTCCTTAAAGTAATGATTGAAGGTTTCTTCTATTTAGTTCATTCAGAGCAGATTGTGCTTTGTGGCTTGCTGTGATTGAATATTTGGCTATTTCCTACACAACATATTAGAACACATTCCACCAATTAACATTTTACAAGGTTCACCTATTAAGAAAACAATTCCGGGTTACTTGAATGAATTACTGAATAAATTATTCTTTTTTCATTCATCATTAACATTTAAAACAACAACAACAACCACAACAAACAACAAAAAAATAAAAAAAATAAGAAAAGCCCATAAAAAAAAATGCTCACAACAAAGAATGGAAGTCATTGGGAAGAACACCAGTAGTTTACCAAAAAGCTTAAACTTATTACACCTACCCTTTTTGCATACAGCATATTTTAGAGGGCAACAATTTTTTATTGAACTAGCTTTCACCAAAACAAAGATCACAGAGATACATATTAAACAAGGACAAAAAAAAATGTTTCATAAACAATCGTAAT
Organism: Cichlasoma orientale; assembly: GCA_034780415.1. NCBI lineage: Eukaryota > Metazoa > Chordata > Actinopteri > Cichliformes > Cichlidae > Cichlasoma > Cichlasoma orientale. Next base: position 9,597 of record JAVDPK010001880.1, read on the forward strand.
CATACCTCAGTTTTGTATTTGTGCCCATTGGTGTGCTTACTGTAGTTATTTGTCAAGATTTCCAGACCTAAATATAATAGCTGCATATACATACCTTTCATATTGTTGAATTTTTTTGTGCAAAAAATTCAACAGCAATCATCACTCGCCATTAAAGCTGAATCCAAAAACAAATTCTACAACATTATTTTATTTAGGAAAATATTATTGCACCGTGCAGCAGCATACAGTACCTATTTCTCTCATTTTGAACTTTAACCCTTAACCCAAAGTGTGACTTTTTCACCTTTTGGCTTGTAGCCTCACTGAATGTTATTTGTCTATTCTTGTGAAAACACTTGTCTTGACTGTAAACCATCATGTCTGTGTCTTTGTGGTCTCTCGTTCCATTCAAGCAGTTTTTCTACTTTCACTTCAGCAAGACCAGTCATGCACTGATCAACACTGTGAGCCAACTGAGACTTGAGGTTTTATGTAAACCGTTTTGCCTCGAGCTAACAGAGTAATGTGTGTGTGTGTGTGTGTGTGTGTGTGTGCGCGTGTGTGTGTGTGTGTGTGTGAGAGAGATATTTGGAGACTAGCCCAGTGCTTTAGTGTATTCAGGCCCTTAACCTGCTGTTCATGTACATCATACCTGTATGTGTGTAAATATTTATTGATATTCACTCTAGATATGTGATTGTCTTTGTTTGTGTGTGTTACACACAATAACTGTGCATTAAGAGTAAGATGTAATCCCTTTTTATTTTCCCACTCTCCAACACCTGTCATACACAGTATATATACCCATGTTTACATATTTACACATACAACTACTACTACTACTGATAATAATAATAATATTATTATTAATATTAGAAATCGACTGACAGCAGAAAAGCTTCTGATTCATGTTGCTGTAAGTTTAATGTTCAATATTCTCAGGAACCTACAGTGTTGGATTTGAAACTCACTACAAACTACTGCTGGTGTACGGTATGCATTCTTTAAGTACATTGCCTCGGAAAAAAGGATGTCTTCTCTGATAATAGCATTGCACTCTGACCCCTGACCTTTGCCACTATTTACCAGGCATGTACTGATCCTTATCCTTATGTTCATATTAATAAAAACAAAAGAGAAATTATAAGAAGTTATAAAACCTCAGAATGACACAACGGGATCATCCTTATTATGTACCTTCTATAGCCTTTTTCTCTATGTAGGCCTAAATGACTTGTCACATAAATACATATTTTTATCTTATGGTTTACTTTACAAATTCATAATGACTTGCTATTCATGTGGACAAGAATGGCGTAAATAATTGGTGCCTTCTGGAAAGGTGGCTCTTTGTCTGCTAATGTGCCTGTTCACTGAAACATGTGCCCCTGCTGCAAATGGGAATACAGGCAAGAAACAGCAATGTCTTCTACTGTTTAAAACGCTATTTTTAAGCCAAATGCAAAAATCATAAAAGTAAAGCACTGCTCAATTTGGTGTCCACGACGAAACGTTATTTACTGAAACATGGTATCCAAAATTATTGAATACATTTGCCACAGAAAGTTTGTCACAGAAAGAGAGCACAGCTTGGCCTTTGTTACCACAGTGGAAGTTAATTATCATTAATCTCAGTACAATTTTTGTTCACTTTGTACTATTTGCCATTGTTAATTTAGGATATTGAATCAGGGCCACTATCATCAATGAAAAGGTAAATGTATCGCCCATATCAAACAGACACTTTAATAACATTTGCCAATATAAAGTGCAAGCTGAGTAAATCAGACGCCGTCTGTTTCAACTGTTTCTAGTTAGTGGCTTAACCTGCGTTGAATCTGTTTTTTATTTAAACAATGGACAACAAATCTGTTAATAAATTTGTATTACAAGGAGACTGCCTTGAAGGGGATAGCAGCCAAATTTAAATCAGGTGTGGATTTTGCTTAGTGTCAGAACTTTTTAGGATTGCTTCTTGTACAAGAGGACAGTGTTTACCTTCATCATCCAAAATTTACTTGAACAAACTTCAAGATTTGATCATTTTTCAAGTCAGTGTTCATTCAAGGTAGAATGTTATTCATTTGCGCAAGTACCTATTCACTAGTCTCCATAATAAAGTGTACCTGGGGTAGTAGGGGATAGAGGAAGTGTGTATCTGGTGTTGTGTTTGTACAGCACATAAATAGTGTTGGCAAGCCAATTAATTTGTTTATGAGTGTGCTCAGCAGGCTATGTGACCTCAGTGCCAGAGAGAGTTAGAGTGCATTTAGCAAGCTGATGGCCTCCAAATTAGAAATGGTTTGCATCTATAAAAAAAAGGGAGAGCGAGAGAGGGTGAAGGGGAATGGAGCAGATATATGCACTGTAGGGATGCATCTACAGTAAAACTTTTAGGTGCTGAAAGTAACATAAGGTTGTGCTAAAAATATATAAATATTGCTTTCACAAATAATGGTCCTTTTAAAAAAAATTATTAATTAAAGTATTTTGTGCTTACATAAAAAAAATCAAATTGATATTTAGTTTAGCCAGCTTTTAAAAACTGAGCTAAAACCTAAGTTGCCTGTGGCTCTTCATGTTGTCACAGACTAACTTAATAAGATCAGGGCCCCATCTTTGGGCCATATCTATCACATAACTTTCTTTTTGTTACTACATGTAGATCATGGTGACTCTGTGCTTCTGGGCCTTATGTGATGACCTCTGATGGTATTGCATACTAGAGCTACAGTAAATGTGACCCTCTAAACTTTTGTTTATGACAGTTAATTGGTGACAGTTGCCCCTAAAGATGAAAGAGCCACTGTACCTGTGCACTAAGCACTTAAAAAATCTTATCTTAACAATAAAATAAAAGATATCTGCCTTGTGAAAGTCATTCACCGTGATTGTTGTGAGAAATTGTCTTTTATCATTGGTGTTTGTAATTTTGCCATTTTCATAGCTTTCTGAAATCTTTCAGCTTCTTCAAACTCATTTTATTTTAATGGCAAACAACTCTAGCTTTTTTTTTTTTTTACCTCTGAGTAGTGCTTTTTCTAGCAGTGTCATGAATCTTTTTTTTTCAATTTTCAGAAAAACAAATATATATACTAAAAATATGTTCTTATGCTGGCAGACTGATTTGATTCAGGCTGGCAGAAGTGGTGATATTTTGGAGGAAAACTTACTGCTCAGTGTCCAAGGATTCAGTCATGAGTTAGTCATGGTTAATAAAAACAAATAACCTCTGTGAAGTGTGCTGCCACAAGTCCTGATATTAATTAAATTGAACATCTTTAGAAGAAGGCACCCATCAAAACCTGGCTTGTTCATCAAAAACTGGGGAGCTTCTACTTGAGAAGTGCAATACAAAAAGAGCTTGATTGCAGTGATTTCCTCAAATGAGTATACTTCAGCATATTGTTGCATTATTTAAAATCCTATGGTAAAACAAAAAGCAAAGCAACTTCCATCCATTCTATTAAATATACAACAGAGAATTGAGGTTGCCAATTATTTTTCTACTGTATGTAAATCAAGACATTTAACTAAGAACTTATGAATACAAAATAGATAATGATTATGGTTATCCTGTCTGTTTGGATAATGGCAATGACACTTAACAAGGTAGATATCATTTCGAAAGAGAATTAATCTCTATTAATGATCACATTAATGTTATTAAGCTATTAGTCCCAGTTCTAAATTACTGAGTAAATGTGGAACTCATAAAATCTTGATAGGCTCATATACATGTAATATAAATCCTATTATTAATGGCCCACTCCAAAACTATGTATCACAGTACCCGAAGCTGGGGTATTATGTTAACAACAATTCAAATTTTAACCAGACAAAAAAAGGCAGTTGAACCATGATGGATATCAGGAAACCCAAGCCCCTACACAGTGATGCATGAGAAGCCAACTACTTCTTCTGAATGGCATGAGGGAAACTGTCAGCTTTGGGATGGCATATAATTGACACTGTTTCTATGGGGGTGTGATGGATTGCCTGATTAGCGACCCTGGCAATAGTATCCCTCACAGATGGCAAATTAAACAGTAGACAGATGCCCCCCCTCAGCCTTCCTGCCATTCTCTTACCCACTTTACTAGCTCAATTCAGCCTCCCTAACCTCTCTGTGTTCTAGGCTGCACTCCATTCTTTCTTGCTTTCGCTACCTACTCTTTCCGTCCTGACTGCCTTGGCTGTGATTCAGCGCTCATTCATTGGAGCGATGTTGTCTGAAGGTTTACTGTTTTTTTTTTTTTTTGTTGTTTTTTTTTTTGGGGGGGGGGTATTTGTATAAGTCACAAGTAATTATCGCTCAGCTTATTTCAACCAACTATTCACCTATTTTTATTATTCACAGAGTAGTACTGTATGTATTGCGTCATGTCCTAGCTATAGTTACTACTAAAGGATTTCAGCAAACTTTTTGTAGTGACTGGTATCAGTCATATTAGTGAACTTGGAGCAGGATTACAGTTACTTTTACTAAAAATACTGTGTATCGGTCGCATATTGTCTGTCTGCAGATGTCTGCGTGCAGAAGGTGCTTGTAACTGTAGCCAGTGCATCATTAATACTCTCTCTTGCAGTTGTACCATCATCCTTGACAAATCACTTGGGCTTGCCATCAGGAACATTACAATCCCCGCTACCCATCAGATGTACACATGTACCATGAAAGAGAACACAAGTTTTCTCTCTTTGCATCGGCAGAAGCTAAGGGGGTGAAAGACTCTAGGGCTTCAGTGAGGGTTAAGTACTTGCAGAAAGAACGTAGGCCTGCTTTCTTATGTGCAGCTAATCAAGCTTTGATGCGCTCCCTCGCCTTGCAGCTGCATGCGTTTTCATCTTTTTCCCCCAGCCTTGTGGTGCCCTGCCTTCTCATTCAATTACCCTCAAGCATGTCTTTGTTTTATCTCGCCTGGATGACTGTATATTTGCTAATTTCTTTTCCAATAAAGGCCAGTGCTCTAGCCAGCACATGGCCTCCTGGCTTAGTGGGAGAGGAAGTGGGCGACAGAGAAACAGTATTAACATTATTGCACTAATGGTTTTTACCTGAGTGTAACTTTCACGGCCTGGCGCTTAAGAGTCCCATCGCTCCAGTGACTTGAAAAGCGTCTATTATATTCAGCCCACAGAGCAATCATGGGCTGCAGATGGAGCTAGAGCTTGTCATGTCTAAGGCTTCCTGCAAGTGCCCTTTGCAAAATGCCACAGACAATGATGGGTAGAAGGGAACTGCCGCTCCATCTCCATCTGCATGCCTGACCAACCCAGGCACTAGTGTGTCAAGCGTTGAACTTGCGGTGAAATGAGCTTTGTAATCCAATGATATCTTGCCAACTCAAATCTGCTACATAAGATGTGAGGGAAAGTTTTTTTTTTTCTTTTTCCTGCAATGTGAAGCAATAAGCTAAAGGAAATATTAGGGTGGTCGCTGCAGTTCATAAGGTAATACAGTGACATAAAGGAATAAATGTGTTCCACAGGCATGTACACATAAATACACTTAAACATAAGCACATGAGCTAAAAACAAATCAAATATAGGACACAAAGTGAGCATACAAATTATTTCTATTTGAAAAGTCATGCAAATCAATTTAGTGCACTGAAACAGTATTGTGTCTTTAGAGTGTTTGTGTTTATACACACATTAGTCCTTACTGTCAATGAACAGCACAGGTGGGTCTAAAATGGTCTCAGACAAGTACATACACGCGCACATACACACACATACGCGCACTCAAACACACTCAAACGCACACAATTGCATCGTCTGGAAAGTGCTATGGTCCATCTGCCATCATAGGTTTATGAGTGGGTAGTGAGTGTGTGTGTCTCATCTCCCTCCCTCTGTCCTTCCCTCCACTCTCTTATCCTCCCACTAATGCACACCTACACACACTCACTCTCATCTCTTTCCAGACTCTAATTCTGCTACTCATCTTCCTCTTCTTTCTTTCCTTCTTACTTTGACTCTACATTCCCAATTTTTAAGGATGCTCCATCTCTTTATTTCTTCCTCTCCCATTCCTCTTTTCCCGTATATATTTGTTTACCAGGATTGCTCAGTAGGTTAATCCTAATACTGGTTGAGAGTTGTTGGCACTCTCTGGTCTGAGTGCAAACACACAGGCATCCAAGACCAGTGATGCAGATTGTAGATAGCGCCAAAAGTCTGCCTGTAAGTGGGCCGTTTGGGATCCCAGTCAGCTTGAAGCTCCTTATGGTCTGTATGTGTGTTTTGTGTGTGTATTTCTCTACACTCCTGTAGTCTTATCCTTCCTTCCTTGTCAGATCACTTTTAATCTGTATCTCTTTCTCTTAGACATACACATATGCATGAGCACACTCACACAGACACACACACGCACGCATGCGTGCACGCACATGCGCACAGTCTATATTACGCGTATTCATTCTTTGAATGTCAGGGCACCCAAGGTCCATGTAAAATGAATTCTCTGCCCTGTCATGCTGCCCTTGTCCTTCATGAACTTCTAAATTAATGAGAAAACATAGATTAAAACTGGGAGTGTTTGACTGTGCAAAATATTTAGACATTTAATGGAAACGACTAGCTCATTTTATCAGTTGCTGCTTATTCTAGAACTCTGCAACCGTGTCTTGTCTGAATTTTCCTCAAAGGATCAAGGTTAGTTTTCTGAGTCTGTACTTTTTTCTTTGATAGGAACTTTACCACTATACTGCGGGATATTGAGGTTTTTAGAATGGATCAGACCCTGTCCAGTAAGGTCAGGGTTCACAGACTGCACTGAAGACAGCAGAAATACTGGGTTTCTTTGGTAAAAAGTAGTGCCAGTGAAAACTGTACACATTCCTTTAATGTCCAGAGTAGTTCCTGGAAGCTGTTTTCAAGTTAAAATATACTGTTCTGTTCACCTTCATTGTCAGTACTGGAGCCAAAGGTCTTAAATTACCAACTGAAATAATGGATGTGTCTAGGTAGAAGCCAGAGCATTCTCATTATTCTTTAATTTAATTGTCATAGTTTCTGCAAGCTTGGTAATTTAAATGAACAAGCATCTGAAATAAATTTGAATAAAAAAAAAAATCAAATAAAGTCGTAAAAGTCAGTAATACGAGAGTCTAAATTAAGTGGCTCATATCCAAACCAAAGTGTTGTTACAGAACTTTTTTTTTCTTTATTGTTGGTTTGCTAAGCAGTGTTGAGAAGCAGAGAAAGAGTTGTATGCCGGTCGGTAGTGCTCTGATAACGGCGATGGAGCTGGGCTCCAGCAGGGTGCAGTGTCAGGAGGAGGCGCTCAGCTTTGATAGCCTCCAGCCCAATTTAACTGCTCATGTCAAAGTTTGATCTCAAACCAATAACAACCCAGCAAACGTGGTTGAAACGGTGATGCCCGGGCAAAACTGGGCATGACATAGTGGCAAAGGCTACACCTTAGGCAAACAGATGTCAACGCTGTTTTCATGTACAATAAAAGTCCAGTCAGACAAAACAAGGAGAATTTATCATAATATTTTATTTAAAAGAAAAAATCCATGTGCCTCTGCATTTCCAATACAATGACGTTTGATTAACAACTAATTTGGTTATTAAATGGTTGTAAACAGACACACAATTCGTATTCTGCTTGCACACACTAATATTATTAATATTTTTAAATATATAATATTCATCATATTTAATATACAAGGAAATTCTTTGTTATTTGCTGCATGCCTGACTTTCACAAACATCAGCTATATAAGGCCATGGTGAAATAGTATAATAGTTATATAGAATATAGATAATCGTAATGTAAAAATGAGATTGAGTTTTTTTTCCTCCGGACCTTCTTACTCTTCTCTCAATTAAGAATGTTTTATTCATTCATTTATCTGATGAAACGATAACATAAAACAATTCTCAAACAAAAATCTTTTTTCTTGTGAAAAGTCTAAAAAAGAACATCCAGAGAGAACTTTCATTCGGGAACTATTTTTCAAACAAGACGAGATTTTGAGAAAAAAACAATCAGCAAACGGTTACTCGGCGTTGAAATGTTTGCTCATATGAATACTTCCAAGTTGTGAAATGAAAAGCAAACAAATAACAACTCACAACTAATTTGGTTAATTGGCAATGAGCCCTTGCTGGATATAAAAAGAGCATCTCTGGGGACTGTGTGTTTCACAAGTAAAGATGGTAAGGGTGTCCCACTCTCTTAAAGGCTGTCTGGGCAAATAGTTTAACAGAATAATGTTCACCCAAAAATTGCAAAGCACTGAGGATGAGATCAGCAACCGTATATAATATCATATCATATCCAGAGAATCCTAAAAGAGATACCTTTATACAAGAGAGAAACTAAAAACAATCATCAGTTAGCATAGTTTTTTTTTTTTCTTTTTTGGTTAAAAATTTATCTTGCACGGGGGGAAAAAAAGGAAACACAACAGCCCAACTCTTGGCTGAAGCTCAGTTATGCTGTAATTGGGCAAAGTGGAAAACTGTCCATGGATCTAACAAATCAATTTTTTTTGGAAACTGTGTCTTCCAGATAGTAGAGAGGGGCCAACAGACTTTCTATGAGTGCATGAGTTCAAAAAACCAGCATCCACGATGGTTTGGCAGTAAATTGGTACACGTGTTGCGCCCCGTCTAGGGGGCCGAGACCTGAACATGAAACAGGCATCATACCTCCCCAAGTCCCAAGCAGCCACAAGGACAACATCGTAACTACTGTGTTTTATTATTTAGGCAAATCAGTTGGAGTGTTGAAGCGTCATGGTGAGCAGAGCCCAAAATAAGAAACAAACCAGAACTAATTTCTAAAACAATTCAGATTCTAACCTTCTCAAAGTAACAACATCAAAAATACAGTCTTGCCTCCCTACCTATGAGAACACAGGAGAAAAAGGGCACCAGAAACAAAAGTGGCAGTTCACCCCTACCCACTCCCACGCATAGTAGAAATTAGTGATAGCAGTGCGACACTGAAGCTTTGATATGTGCTTCAGACCCCTGAGTTTACAATTCCATAGAACCACTGCTTCGAAGCTAACTTTGGGGTGAAAAAAAAACCCACATGACATTCGATGTCCAAACTAACAACTGCTTCATTCCCGTAACGAATCACCAGAATGGTTCACAGTCCAGTCAGGTGATTCACTGGCACCGCCACATCTCGTCATGAGCAAAATCGGTTAAATCCAAAAACAGTTGCGTGTTCCCTTTCCCACAAAATCACCCCCTGCCATACTTACATAAACACACCCAATTTATGCTGTGTTTTCCCAGCACTCTCTCCTTAATACCACAACGCGCACACATTGATCCATCTTTATTTGCAAATAGAACATGATATCATGATATTCGGTCATAATGTGTGTGCCTCAAAGAATGCAAAGATGCTTCAGAACAAAAGGTATTTTCTGCAAAAGTACTGAAGTATGTGTGCGACCTCGCGCATGCGTGTGTGTAATTAAAAGCATTGCACTTCTCCAGGAGAGGGCGCTGTAATTGACGCGTCGCGTAATGAACCCGTTTTCGAAACAATTGGCTCAGGTGGTTCAGTGCTTCACGAAAGCTTCGTTTGCCCGTCACTAGTAGAAATACAAAACACAAGATCTGCTGATGTGGCTGGTTGGACACTAGCGGACGTAAATGATCCTCTCCCGGTGGTGGCCAGTTTGGCTCCTCATATGAAACACCAACAACAGACGTAACAACATGGCATGAGTAACTGGTATATCTGTCAAGCTACTGTAAATGTTGAATGACATACACAGGTTTTTTTTTTAAGCAAAATATGTTTTAGTCTCTTTCAGGGTGGGCCCTTCTTATTTGAAAATTATTCCAAAGCACATTCTGCACATATTGCAACAACAAAAGCCCCAAACACTGACTGTTTCAGTTAAATAAGTGAAATAAGGTTTTAAATGTTAAAAAATACACAGCAGCCTCACTCTTTTCAAAACGTTGTTATAACGAAACTAATAAGCTAATGCTTATTATTTTGAAAAGACTAAAACTAAATTTGTTGCAGTTTTTGTGTTTGTTTTTTGCTGTTGGATTACAGTAAGAGTTTATGTATGCTGCTGCCCACTATCAGAATTTTATACTGTATTATGTGTAGACAGGTGGAAGTCCAGCTTGAAACCACTGGTTATTTTTACTCGTTGCCTGGTGAAATCTTCATACAGCTCCTCTGTCTTTCGCTGCTCTTTTTCTTCCTGACTTTCATCCTGTGGCTCCATGGAATTGATTTCTACCCGCCTGTCTGCTGCCTTTGTGAGCAATGCACAAGCTGAGGAGAGGGAAAAAGAGAGATGGAAGGCCCTATTTTTCCTTCAAGGAGGGTTTCACACTTCTCCCTCGAAGGAGGCTTTTCGTGCTCACCCCTTACAGTTTTTGGACAAGAATAGAGAGAATATGTGGGCACAAATGCATCAGGTTCGGTCTGGCTGGGTTAGCTGGAGGATGCTAAGGAGACGGGTAGCCTTCAACCCACAGAATCAATTCACCAGCAGAAAACTTCTTCACCGCACTAAATGATAACACACCTTGAGAGGCCTGGCCCCTGACATGGGAGAAAAATAACTGCGTGAAAGAACTGTCGTGGGAGATATAAACATATTTCTGTCAGCCAGCCCAAAGTTGTTTCTATAATCTTGTGTAGGCATGCTTTACCTTAGGGTGCACCACTGATTTTGTTCTGTGCGTTTGTCTTCTTAAGACAAAATTGTTTTTCTGTTTCTAATGATTTTTTTTTTCTAGTTGGAGTTCGGGTTGATATCATCTTTACTCTATGTGTTTGCAATGTTCCATCCTATCTTATGAAGTGAGGTTTTAAAAAATTTTTTTACAGTTTCTGATGTGTCTCCTGTACAGTATGTACCATATTCCATGGCTATTATTTTCTTTTACAATATGCCTGCAGTTTAGATTCATAATTAGTTTGACTAATGGAACTGTTTTATGGGAGAATGGTTGTTTGTGTGTGAGGCTGTTTGTGTGTACTCCAGCTATTTTCCTTCATGTGTAACATTAATTCTTGTGGGAGGGAAACTTCTATTAAATGTCAACCAGAAAGAGCTGACAGTGCAGTCGCATCTTTAGGGGTCTCACCTAAGACATTTTAAATTATAAGCCTTTTAACTGAAGCTTACTGACGCATCTGTACTTTGTCTTTCCTCGTCTTTTCCCTTTCTTTTTTTTTTTTTTTTTTACATACGCACAAACATGGCTGATTGTTTGAATCCATCTTAGCTCATATACAATGCACCTTATTTTGTGTACTGCAGTTTCTTTTAATGTCATTTCTGCTCTATTGCATATTTTAACTTTGTGAGTGACAGAAGAGGAAAGAAGAGGGAGGACATGAGTTGTATGGGAAGATAAATAATTACCATGTAGCTGGGGCCATCACTAGCCCTTTCTTGCCCTCTACTTTATGACATTTACTAAAATCATGGTCTAGTGTTGCTAATGCATTTTCTGCTCAGGGAAAAATGCTCTCTGTCTTACACACATTTTCCAGTTGGCATACAGAGCAGAAAAAAAAAATGTATATATGATTCAATCAAATGCAGACTACTTTTTTCTGAAACTAAGATAGTGGACATTGTGTTATAGAGGCATTGATACTACTGTGAGGAATAACCAGTTTGTCACAGCCACATTCAGTTTAATGAGACATGATATATCATAGTTACAAAATAAAGCAATACTTGCACGCTGTTTCTGAATGTACCGCTTTGTGTGCCACCAGAATTTAAATTCTTAATAAGTTTCACTCGCCATTAGTTTGACTCTGGTCATGCCTTCCAGCTACCCACAGTGCTGGTGGCTAGGGGCTGTGATTCTTTTTCAAAGTCATTGTGATTGCCTAGATCTGTGGCCTTCTGCTTTGGTTTACTGCCAGGTTTGTGGTTTGACTTCCACTCGACTTCAGCTCCAGATGTTCCCAGCAATATGCCTGGTGTGTTTGTGTGTGTATGAGTGTAACTAGTTTTTGGATGTGTGGATGTGACCATATGCAAATGTGTATGGGGATGCTGTATGCGTGATTCTGTTTACATATAGCTGTTGTCTCATTTTCACCTGTCAAATGCCAGAGGCATTTAATACAAAATTTTTTTTCATCTTATATTAACAGGGAAATACTTAAACCATAATAATAATAATAATGAATATTTATTTAATCGAAGAATATCTGTGTAAAGATCGTGCAAGGACAAATTCATTGTGGAATTGATGGCTATCATAGTATAGCTGTTGTAATTTTGTAGTTTGACCAAGCTCGGGTCCTCAAGCTCAGGTCCTCTGCCAGAGGCCTGGGAGCTAGGGGGTCCTGTGCAGGATCATAACTGTTCGTAGGACTGTGCTGCTCTGGACAGAGAACCCAGGTGTCGTTCCTGAATCTGCTGGAGCCACTCCCCCCAGTTTAGGGGTCACTGCACTGAGTGTTCCGATTACCACGGGGACCACTGTTACCTTCACCTTCCACATCCTTTCTAGCTCTTCTCTCAGCTCTTGGTATTTCTCGAGCTTCTCGTGTTCCTTCTTCCCGATGTTGCTGTCACTTGGTATTGCTACATCTCTGCTTGTCCACCACTATGTCCGGTTGGTTAGCCATCACCAGTTTGTTTATATGTATTTGGAAGTCCCACAGGATCTTAGTTTGGTCATTCTCTACCACCTATGGGGGCATATCCTATTTCAACCTAGGGCCTTCCAGGTCGTACTCGGCAAAGATGTTCCTGTATACTATGCCAGCCATTTGGTTCTTGGTTATGTTCTCATCTTGTTCCCCTGCCACCGAGAGTACACTATGGATGGTTCACAGGAGAATGTCTGGTACTGTATATTCCCCTGGATTCTGTATTTCTGGTATACCTCTTAAAGCAGTTAGCTAAAGCTGTGAGTCTTCTAGGGCCTCAGGTATGAGCAGCATGTTGTGCTTCTTAGGCACCCCTTTCTTCATCACACTGTTCTGATAGCTGGCCAACTTCCCTCCATGCTGCCTTGATCTTAGCCTTTATTCTTCTTTTCCCTAGAGCGTACTGCTCCTTGTCGATGTTGTTTATCTTCAACCTCCAAGCATCTCAAGGATCATTGTTGCTGTTGGTATAGATCAGTTGTTGGTTTCAGTGACGGTCGCAGTAGGGATTGTCTGTAGTGTTGCATTCAGATGGTACTTCATGTAGTCTTGGTAACAGGCCACAGAAGGTCCAGGTTTCCAGCTTAGCCATGATCTTCTCTTTTAGGTCAGCTGCACTGGCATTCAACGCACATGTACCCAAACACAAAGTGTAATGTGAGGTCAGGTAGCCCACTTATCATCAGTATGCGTTGGTTCCTCAACACCTGCATGGGAGCCCTACCCTGGGGACCCGTGTTGGATGCATGCCTAGGCCAGGATTCAAACCCCCAACCTATTGTTAAGACAGTAGTGCTGCCAGCCCTATGACAGGCTGCTGACCTGTCTAGAGTGTACCATGCCTCTCGCCCCATGACAGCTGGGATAGGTTCCAATGAATGGACGTCTCAAAATTCCCCTCAAGATCAGACTCAGAGAAACGTGTTAGCCTGTTAAATGCTGATGTTCATGAGAGTACAGTTAGAAAAAGAGAATAATGGCTTGTTTGGAAGGTTTCCCTCTCTAAAAGGAACATGGCAGCATGGCTTATTTTTACAAAGTTACATCTGAAAAAAGCGACAGACAAGAAAAGTTAAACCTTGGCAAAAATTGATTCATCCAATAGGCCAAAGATCCCAAGCATACCAGCAAAAAATGGATGAAAAAGAAAAGAATGAAGGTGTTGCGGTCAAAGCCTAGAGCTCAACTGGATTAAAATGCTGTGGTGGGACCTTTAGGCTGTGCATCAACAGATGCCCGCTACTCTCAATGAACTGAAGAAAAGCTTTAAAGAAGAGTGGGCCAGGATTCCTCTGCAATGATGTGAGACACTGATAAAGAGAAAACAATTACTTCAAGTTATTGCCGCTACAGGTGGTTGTAAGAGCTATTTAATCATGGGGTTTAGTTAGTTATTCACAGGACGTCATAGAGTTCTGTGAAAACTTACTTCCTCACATGACTGTATAACAGACAGGTTGTGAGACAAACCCCCAGGGAAGAGTTGAAAGGTTTGAACGGGCAGAAGTATTTGTCTTAAACAATTTTCTCTTTACAGGTTTACTCAAGCCATTCTTGCAGCAATACGTTTTTGACTCCCATTGACTCTGAATTGCATTTCATTCAGCGCTCAGCAATCCATTTCCCTCTTTCTCTCTCTCTCTCTCTCTTTCTCTCTCTCTCTCTCTCTCTTTTTTTATTGCATCTCATCAGCCGCAGGGAAACAGCCCAGCTGCCACTGTGATGCCACTCACAGCCAATGCACCCTGACAGATTCCAATTAAGTTGGAAAATGTAACGTATGAATATTAGAAAGTACTCTGGCACAAACATCATCCTCTTCTTTTGTTGCATTATGCAGCTTGTAGTCGGGGGGTCTCCGCTGGTCCACCATTTCCATAAAGTTTATTTCTCCACTACCTCCCACTCTTTTGACTCTATCTAGTGCTTCCTCTCTCCCCTAAGGCTGTTTGTTAACAGTTGTAAATATGCCCGCCATGCACACATAAACTCTCATTTAAGGACCGCGACATGGTTTTGTCAATCAGGGCATCTCCGTCCGGCCTCCTGCTTATTCTAATAAAGATTTATGGATAGTGGAGAGAAGTGAATAAATATTTGACACAGGAGTATGTATCAACAAATGCAAAGCTGTATGATAACTCATTTATCTATGAATTTAATTATTTCAGCTAAATAGCTATTGTGTGTGTCTATGTGTGTATGTATATCTGTTTGCTGGAGACTGAACTGGAGACCTCAATAATGCCAGCTCGCTGGTAGTTACATTAACACATTGCTCTGTGGGATAGTTTCGTTCTGACAGACTTCCGTTGCCCCCGTGTTGAATGAGAGCATTCCTCCAAGTTGCCAGTTCCTGCAAGTATGCTTGTGTGTGTGTGTCTGTCTGTGTGTGTGTATTTGCATGTCCCACAGTCAGAAGGATGAGGCAGAGCCAGGGTCCTGTCGCTGGGCTGTAGACCATGTGTGACCTCATCTCAACCTGGCAACCCGCTTTGCCTCAGATGGTGATAAGAGAGGCATTGCCAGTCTTACTGTCTGCCCACTGGAAATACATTAGTCCCTTTAGTTCAGTATGCTACATCTTAAACTTCTTTTTAAACGCTGTATCTTTCGAACAAACAAAAACGGTTCAAATGTGAACTGTCAAAAAAAGTGAAAAGAACTGGGATTTTGACCATTTCATTGTGAATGAGCACAAGAGAACACTGGCCAACTAGGGACAGGGTCTTCCCTGGGGGATGTTCTTAGAAGCTAATTTTCTAATCGATTAATCATATAAGCAAATCTAATCACAAGGTGTAAAACTACGCAAACACTCAGAGTGCGAACAATGTTAGTGCTAGCACCAGCAATCTTCTTTGCCTCACAGGTTTAACTTCTATATCGCTTTACTGAATGGGATTACACATAGCTCCAGGGTAATTATATGCTAGTGGCAAGGTCACTTTTTAGAACAATATACTGCCATGCTGCAGTGGTTTTACTTGATGTCATCTGTCCTAATGTGATTTTCACTCCAACGATTTGCATGGATATAGGGTCTAGTTGTGTACTGAGGCTGCAACCCTGGTTTTTGGAAAGCGGTTCTGTAACCCAACAGTTAACCAGTATGGTACATTTAGAAAAAAAAGAACTAGAGTGTATGCACATACACACACACACACACACACACACACACACACACAGTAATGTGCAAAAGTCATGACGTACCCCTCATTTCTTTATATTTTGCTAGGGAAATAGGTGCAGTGATTTATTGAAACATACATGAAAATACAGTGTATAAGGCAACAACAGAGTCTGTGCAATTCTAATAAGGTTGAAAGTCTGTAATTGGTATGACCACTTTCATTTTTCAAGACTGCCTGAACTCTCTTAGGTAAGTTTTCTTGTAATTCCTTTAAGTAGTCTTCAGGTATGGTTCTCCAGGCTTCTTGAAGGATATTCAAAGCTCTTCTTTGGATGTTGGCTGCCTTTTATCCTGTTCTCTGTCAAGTTTTACTACTTCAGTAACAAAGAGGTTTGGCCCGTAAGGAAGCCAATCCATGAGCGATAATGGGCCTTTACTGCATTGGCACTCTATTTGAGCTCATTGTCATGCTGAAAAATGAAGCTGTTGCCAGTCACATGCTTTCCAAATGGTATTGCATGGTGGATAAAATCTTGTGCACCTCTCCTGTCCTCAGACATACATATTTACAATGATTTGAACCAAAAATTTCAAATTTGGAATCAATATTCCATACTGTACGACTTGTTGTCACTGATTTTGAGCATCAGATGGCTTAAAAAAAAGGAAAAAATCTCTGAAAATGGTTGAGTGCAAGGACTGGACTGAAAACTAGTGAAAAAGTAGCCATTGTCCAAAGAAAAACTTTGAAAGACCTTCAGAAAACCTGAAAAACCACTGCACAAGACCACTTGTGAGAAAGTCAATCAATCAAACTAAAGAAATGAGGGATGGCTCAAGACTTTTGCTGGGGGGGGGGGGGGG
>JAVDPK010001880.1:28191-44355 GCA_034780415.1 Cichlasoma orientale
GCCTGAACGTGACTCTACCACAGAACATTGTTTGTGCTTCTATCTCCATTACCATAGGCAGTTCATTATGTGTTGGTGGCATCCTGCTGTTAGCCTCGCCTTGCTGTGATAGATTTATAATTCCTTAGCAACATTCAGCAGACAAATTACGGGTTTGGGGTGGACTCTGTCAACATTTCTCTGTGTTATTCTGTTTTTCTCTTCTTCTATTGCTCTTTTATTCACAGTCAGTCTGAGTCTCTAGCTTTTTATTGTTCTTTGTCGTTCTGCCCGCCAGTCAATATTTCTGTCTTTGTATCTCAGTGTTTTCATTGGTATGTTTCTTTCTACCTCACTCTCTTTAAACTCCATCAAAGGATGGCCAACAGAGTCTAGCACCTGAATGGGAAAACTGTATCTCAGCACACAAAGTTGTTATTTTGGTCAGCAGAGGCTCAATGGTAATATGTGGCCAGTTCTCTAATGTTAGCCAAGACCAAATGTGGACCTCAATAACCCATTAATCTTTGAAACATGCAACCTTGTACTCAAAAACACACTGCTTGTGTGTGTGTCCACAAATTCCACACGTTTATTCACAAAAAAACCCAAAAAAAAAACCCTACACACTCACCTTTTTCCTGCATCGTTTGCTACAGCCCATTGACCTTAGCACTGGGGAAGAAGGTTTAGTAATGGGATCAGTGGCCACTGCCATGCTCTTTCACCTGCAATCTCATCACCCTTGTTTACACTGAGTGGACACCTGGTGAAGTGCATTTCACTTTAGCCAATCTATAAAATGAGCAAAATGCAGCTCTTAAATATCAACTCATGATGTCTGATCTCATTAGTATGTATTTTCATTCATCTGATTTACAGATTTATACTGTACATTTTTTATTTTACAGTACTGTGCAAAAGGCTCGAACCAAGCCTCACTTCTTTATATTTTGGTTGGAAAATGGGAAATACATACAGCAATTTATTGAAACTTGTGCAAACATACATGGGCATACAGTATATATGGCTCAATTAGAGTTTGTAAAATTCTAACAACCTTGATATAGTAAATATTTGGTATCAATAAAAGTAGACCATGCCAAGATTCCGGGTAATAGCTCTTTGGGAATCACCTTGTTGGTGCAAAACTACTGGCCTTTTCATAGATTCAACTAAGAAATGAGAGGAGATTATTTTCTTATTTCTGCCTGTCTGTTTGTCTGTGATGTGTAGACACAGCACAAGCACAGTTCACCCCTTGAGTTAGGTATTTTTATGCTTGAATAATTCATAGGTCAGTGGCTTTACAAAAAAAACCATTCCCCTGGCATTGGTCAGGTACACAGACTGGACTGAAAATGAGTGAACAAGCAGCTAATGTCCAAAGAAAAGCTTTTAAATACTTTCAGAAAGCCCGGAGAACAGTACAGTCTGGCTAACTGGAAGCAAAACATTAAAAAATGAGGTGTGGCTCAAGATTTTCCATTGTACACTCAGTATATGTTATCAATTATATAGCATGAAGTTGGAAAAAAATCACATTAGTCGTTCAGTCGTACTTTGCAGTTACTCTGTCATTATCGTGGTGGATATGTTGATCATGGATGTTGATCAAGAATTGAAATGTTGGCTTCCTGCATTAAGATTTTCTAAACGTCTCCCATCCTCACAAATAATTAGTAATGGAATGGTAATAACAAATAGTGGCTCTAATTAATAATTGGTCTTTTCAAGATAACTCTACAGTAACATATATACCACAGTTCAGAGGTGGATCCAAGTGCAGACCAAAAATAGAAAAAACTAAGAAGAAGCTTGAGTTAAAACTGATAATGAAAGTCCAGAAAAAAACATGAACACACCCAAAAGGGCACAGACTGAAGAAATAAATAGAAAGAAAACAGCAGGAGGAGCAGATGTAGAAACATGGAGGGAACGAAAACTATTAGTACTAATAAAAATCAAGACATGAATCAAAATACAGAACTGAAAAACTGGAACTCATCACTAGCATAGCCACAAAATAAAAACACAAGTCAAAGAATGAAAATTTTATCACAAGAAATAAAATCAAAGCACAACAACAACAACAATAATAATATTAAACAAAAATAAAACGTTTTTTAAAAAATCAACAAACAAAAAACTCTAAATCTTAAGCACTGGAATAACAATAAAACCCAAACAGAAACCCAAACTCAAATATTAACCAAGAATTCAAAACCCAGAAACACAAACCCCCAAAGCCACGACAGTACGGACGATTCTGTGCCAACAGAAAGTGTCGGCTTCAAAAATTCAACTCATTCTCATCTTCTGTGTAAGCGGCAGCTTTAGCAGCTCAGCTCATCTCTCCAGTACAAACTCTTCTGTGTTTTGTACCGGATTTTATTTTGTTTGTTTTACATCACAGGAGTGAAGAGGCCTGTAAGATTTCAGGCCTCTTCAAAGTTTTACATGTTACTTATAGACACCCTTTCAAGAGTAATTTTTTTTGTTTAATTATGCTTCATCTTAAGATAAAAAGTAAGAAATTATGCCTGTGTAATTATTGCAATACACTGTAGAAGGGGACTTGTGTGAGGCAAAAGATGTTTAGGTGGGGGGAATGAGGACATGGTTGGTTTGTAGGAACTCAGAGGCTTTTTTTTTATTTTTTTAAGAAACACAGTAGCCTGTTGTATGAATGATGCCAGCAGAGCAGCATTCACTTTCATGTTGGCTTTAGATTTTTCTTAAAAATATATCTGTCAATGAGATGAATGAGAGGGCCCGTAGAGGCATTTGAAATGGCTGTTTTGAAGGTGGGGGTCAGGTCTGCAACCTCTCGTAGTCTCAAATCAACTTTGGTGTCTCAAGACTGATAAAATGTCAATAAGAAGAGTCTGCTATCAGTTTACTATTTAATGGTGTGAAGTTGGCAACTATATGCAATCTGTTTGTGACAATACAGTGACTGATTGTGACAAATCAACAAAAAGCGCCAATCTGTTGGCTTCTGTTGCCGTCTAAATACACAGAAGCTCACATTAAAAAGAAATTCAAATCCATTACTTACATTGAGAGTCCAGCCAGAACCTCACAGAGTCCAAACAGAAATTCTTCCACGAATAGTGACGTAGTTGCTGCACGAGGGCAATTCAAGCGTAAAATGACGAGTGCTTGGCAAACGTGCCTTTAGATACGAATAACCTGAACATGAGTTGGCAAACAGTTGAGTTGAATCCTGTATTGCAAATGCGTTGCACTCATTCCCGCAGACTGACTCAGATTGATTGCAGTGTGCTGGCACTCTGTCTGCATTTATAAATTAGACAGCAATTATTTGCAATCCCAGTCTGAGTCGGACAGCAGTTGTTTGGAGACAAGCTGCCTCCCATCAGACAACCTATGCGGTCATTTTGCGATCGAGGTTGCCCAGAGGTCGACGGTGTTCCACGCTCAACCTCCAGGCAATCAGTTGGTTTCCCAACAATCGGTCACCAAATGTGAAAAAATTCAATGCAGTCACCGGGCAACCACTGATTTTTCATAGTCACAAGGAGGTTGCCGTCCTATTTTTACTCTAGTGTGACTGAGCCATTAGTCCGCTAAACAGCCGAGTCATAACTGGAAACACAACTGGGGAATATTTATAGAAACATAAAAATTTTAACGCATAATGCTGTGCCTCTCTACATTCAAACAGACGCCTTCCTACAACATGTTGGTTTCCATTGTTTTAAAGTAGGCTTGTGTTCGAAAGATGTTAAAAAATCCCTGTGGTGGGTTGAAATCCCATTTGCAAAGTGAGCTGTGGTGCATGGGATCAAGCATTGCTGCTAGACAAAGAAAACTGAAAGCAGGGCAGGAACACTGAGGTTACAGACAAATTTAATTAGATGGAGAGTGGGGCAGTAATAGAAAAGAGAGAGAGAGTCAGAGAGAAAGTTACAGGCACAACACCAGAGGGGGGGGGGGGGCCCTGATGGATTTACCACCACATTCTCTTTCTTTTCTTTTAACTCTTTGGGAATTTTGTTTGATTCCTGTAAACATGTTGCTAGTCTGCTGAATGAAAGCAGTCAGAAGCTAAATTTGAGAAACATAAAATTCGGACCGACAGAAGGAGGCTTAACAGGTGGTGTTCCCACCCTCCAAGACACCTTCTACATGCACTGTTGCTTCTTCTGGCTCCAGAAGGATATATGTGGTAGTTTAAAGAAACAAAGCATGAGATTAGGCATTCTCAAAGATAACAGTGTTGCTTTGATTTGAGACCAAAGTACAAGGACAAAACTCCTTTTATCTACCTTTTTGTTTGATAAAACTGAAGTTAGTAAGGCCATCTGGTAGTCTGACGTCTGTAAGGCCATCTGCCAGTCTGACCCAGGTCACTCTGTCCACAGAGAAACATCTTAACAACCAATAAATAGTTAGTGTTACTACAAAAGTCTAAATATTTCATATGAAAAAATGCTCTTAATGCCCCTGTGCATTCACTAACTAAAGCTGCTATCCTCCAAGATGGAAGAATTTTCAGAGCCACCATTCTAGCTTGTGGGGGTGTTTGATACCCAACAAATACTTGCAGGGTTTTTTTTTTGTTTTTTTTTTTCAAAAAATATAAAAGTAACTTTCACTCACTGAGCAGGCTCAGTAGGCAGGGGCAGCAGGGGCACTCGAGATGCCATCCCACAAAGTAAAGATAATTAATTCAATGAGGCAGTCACTCTCCGGTCTCTGGAAGTCTGCTCAGTTCTGTTTGCCTCAATTGAGCCCACGAGTGCCCTTTGCCTGCTATGTCATGAGTCAGATGAACCGCGGTACAAAGTTAGGCTAAGACAGTCAGTCACTTTCTCAAATTTGATACAGACAGGGAAATGTCACGGTGAAGTACATTTGCCCAGACGAAATATGGAAGAAAAAGTTTGCAATGTATTTTGAAGTGGACTACACAGACTTAAAAAAGAAAAGTGGGTGGGAGCTGAGTCCCTGATTGCTCACACTCTCTACCCATTTGTCAATGTATGACTACTTCTATTGAGAACGCAACTTTGGAGATCTGCTTGCTGCAGGCATTCTGTCTGATGCGCTGTCATCATCATGAGATTTAACTTGTGAAAAAAAAAAGTTCAAAAATGTTATATGTGTATGTGTTTGTGTGGTGAGGCCTTAAGCAGAGCATAAACACATGCCAGACTGGTGCACATTAACTATGTATTACCCAAAAAGTGACAATCAAAACCTTAAAACTTTTTTTCACGGAAATTTTATTGTGCATCGTTCTGCGAAGCAGAGGTGCAAAATGTTTTATTCCCTCTCCTCTCCTCTGCTCACTTCTAAGGACTCTTTAGAATATTTCCATTGGCTGTAAAATAGAGCTGTTATAATAGCAAAATGGCAGGGCTTTGTAGTAATGGGAATTGTTGTGCTTTGCAGGTAGCTAAAGGTTCACTGTAAATAGGCACTGATACTAAGATGTACTGCTCACATAACTCAGCATGCCGCAGAGCTGCTCTATGAGGGTTCCTGTGGTTTTGCACTGAGTGTCATTGACAATTAGCTTATGTTTGTCAGAGGCAGCTGCCATGTTACAGGCTTTAATGTAGGCTCAAAAATAGCTTGTGAAGGTAGGGAAGCCTTTTTGTTAGTGCTGGAAGCAGAAGGAAATGCCAGACATCACCTAGTAAACAAGGGTTGATATGAATGTTAGCTTGCAAAATATTGCTCCTGAGCCATCTCAGCGGAGTCTGTGGCAATCTGTAAATAAGGATACCAAAGGGGAGCGATGTCTAATCGTCCTTGAAAAAGATGTACCACAGTTTTTTAATATCTTCTGCCCCAATGCCCAGAGGTATTGCAGCAGGGTGGGAGGAGTAGGGTAGTGTGTGCGGCAGGGTTGCTGTCGGTGCCGGGTGATGGGGCATTACTCTCGCACCATTGACTTCATTACAGTCCCTCTCACATATCCATCCCTCACCCTCTCTAAATGCCCTTGCCAGCCTCTAATTCACTTAATTCCTTGATTATCAATTCTGATGGCATTCGGGCAGAAAGGTCAATACTTTTTGTGGTGTGTACCTGAATGTTACAACATTCACTCAAAAAAAAAAATGGCGAAGCTGCCTTCATCAAAGAAGTGCTGCAAGGATGGAAACATGATGTATTGCAATCATATGCTACCAGTTGGTTTCATTAAATTTTCATTGTTCACACACTCACAGGCATATTTTAAGTGTACACACACAAAAAGGTATGCATCAGCACACACCAGGACAGGGGAAAAGGAGCCGGAACACACCACAGACACAGTCCTACATTTGATACAAACACACGTTTCCCTCTCTCTTTCCTCTTTCCCCATCTCCTTGATGAAATCGAGGTTGCCATGCCGTGACTGTATGCGGCAGACGCGCGAACAAGTGTTTCCCCCCGAGGAGAGGCAATCTAAATGGGAAAACGACATGACAGCTTTGCCACATAATCAAACACCACACCCACAGTTACACGCCACAACTTTTGTTTGGGAGGCTTTTCGGTGTCCGTTTCGTGCATGTAAAATATAAATCTTCAAGTAAACCCGGCGTCTGTTTCAGAATGTCCTTTTGCCCTCTGCAGTAATTATTTGTTCAAAGTAGTGATATTTGTACTTCATCAGTTTCAGTGATTGATTTTATGAGTGTTTTTCAGTAACGATTTATGGAAAGAAAACAATAATCAGAAGCATTCTGGGCTTTTGAGGTTCAGGTAAGGCATGCCCGTGTATCTTTAAAGTGCAGCATTTCACAAAACTTTTTTTTCTTCTTTTCTGACTGGTCTGATGCTCCGAGCACAGCAGCTTTTTTTAAAAGCACAGCATCCCAGTCTGCTTAGCTGTTCTCCACTCAATGTCTGAACACATCTTTATGTGGGCAGTTTATGTGTATAGGATTTTTTGGGGGATATTTTTTGGGATACAGACGCAGGTATGAGGCAACTGAGGATGAAATCATTTTTTGCATGCTGTTGTGGAGCAATACACACTCTTTTATGATGATATCTTTCATGCTGCAATTATTTGCCTCCTTCTGTAGTGAGTAAAAATAATTAAAGATTATATACCAATAAGCCACAACATTAAAATGTGGTGAAATGCATAACTTTGATCATTTTGTTACACTGCAGTGGAAAACCTTGCATCTTGCACACCGCCCACACCTACAATAGCACTTCCACGACAGTAGATTCTGTTGCTGCAGCAATCCTACTTGGTGCAGGACAGCGTTCAAAGAACCTGCTGCCAACATCACAGTGCCAGACCCCACTGTAAACCTCCTGAAGTCATATATCCATATCTCCGCGATAGGAGGGGGCCTGTAATGTCAGCGTGACCTACACAACATCAGGCAGAGAGTTCTAGTTGATTGATTTAGTTTTATAGCTCTATTTCACTGATGGGAACCATTTCTTTTAAGAAAACTAGAATATGCAGTTATAGCTAAATGTAAAGTGGGATAAGTAGTCATAGAGGCATAATCACTGCCAGTTTGTCTTGCCAGAGTACTTAGACAAAACTGATTTTGCAGCTGGTAAAATGTGTCTTGCAGCATCATCTATGTGAGAGATGTGATCTGTCATAAATCTGAAGGCTGCTGTCTGGAACGCAAGGATTTGACTCATTCTGTCTTCAGAAAAGTTGTCACTTTGGGTGAAAGCATACAGTGCTGTTTAGTTTTGCGTACATAATATGCTTGGGTGGTTGGGTGTATGAGCTGGGCGTATGAGTGAGTAAGACACAAAACAGACAACTGTGCATAAGTGTGTGTGTGTGTGTGTGTGTGTGTGTGTGTGTGTGTGTGTGTGTGTGTGTGTGTGTGTGCGCATGCATGCGTGTATACATCCATCTACTTGCTAGTGTGAATATGTATACAGTGACTCAGATATGTGAGGAGTCTTAAACAGTCAGAGCTGATAATCCTATGTCTCCACAAACATAGTTGTTTCCATCACTTCTGGGGAGTTTTCCACTCGTTTTCTGAAGACCGGGACTTACAGTAACCTCAATCATAATCACTACTCACCCTAAACAGAACCAAACCAGGTCCTCGCACTAAAACTCAATGATTTACGTTGTGTTTTTATTCAGATTGTTTTTGTCCTCAAAAGGAGAGACAGGTCCACACTTTGTGACTGAGTGAGAAATGTGTCATGCAAGCGTGCAAAATGCTACCCAGCCTCTGACTGCAAAATGCTACCCACTTCTGACTGCTTGGCTGAGCTCACTTGGCTAATTCATTTGAGTAGTTTGGCTTCATTTTTTCCTCCCTCTTATTTATTTTCCTCCCCTTTTCTTCATCAGTCTCATTTAATCAGTCATTTGACCCTAAAGAGGATTCTGCCCACCTGGTCCCCTTTTCCATGGCAATAGTAAAGTCCTAACAGCAGTCGAGGTATAATGTAGTTTATCTCTTTGTGGCTGTATGTTACAGTATGTATTATGAAAGTGTTCAAGAATGAAAATATCAGTCTATTGTTACTTCTCACTATAAGCGAGGATATTATGTCTGCTATTTGTCAGACGTGCAACACGAGCAAATCCATCCTTTATTCTGCCAGTGGAAATGAAGTGGAATAGTTATAATGGAAGACTAAGAGCCTCCTGCCACACACCCCAACATTTAGCAATGTTGACCGGTAATGTCTGTGCGCTGGATTTGTTAATGAGCTGTAAGCGGCAGGGGGGTTGATGGAAATGTTGTTACTGCACGTTTGGAGGTTGGGAGTGCACTTAGGTGGACACCCAGGTGACCATCAAAGTGATTAGGATTTATTCTTACAGCACATATTCGGAGACATATTGGTCAATAAAGATTTCAGTTTTGAAAACAGTGTTTTATGCTACTTGCCCTTCTCTGACAGAGACACTGTAAACCCTAATGTAGTTGCTCTGATGCTAATGCTGGAATTGACAGTATGTATGAATGTGGTATGGAGAAAAGGTTTTGTTCTTGAATTAGAGTCTCCTCCTCCCCCTGCCCAGGTGCTCTGTGCCAGGCACTTCATTAGCCCAGCACTGCAGATGGACGCCGATGAAAACAGGCTTTTTGAGCTTCATTCTTTGTGACTCGTTGTTCATTAAAATCAAATTATGTGTCAGGAAGCATAACTTGTACGTGCTGTAGTGCAGTTATTGCTCAACAAGCTCTTTGTCTTGCATCAGTGCTTGTCTGTGTTTGTCTTACACAGTCTGCCAGACTAATTCTGCTGATTTTGCTCACACCGTGCACCTGGCTGCATTTGTGACAAAGTTTTCATAAACACACAATTTTACAAGTGTTTCTTTGACATGTATTTAGGTTTGTATGATAGTTACAATTGCATCCACAAGTTTTTGGGAAAAAATTTTTTTTCTCTCTTAGACAAATCTAACGCCACAGAGGAATTTAAATCAAATTATCAAGATAATACATGCATTTGGTATTTTTTCACTGGGATTCCCAATATGAGTTCCAAAGAGAAGTCCATTCAAATGAAAGAGACCATCATTAGGCTGAAAAAAGAAAACAAAATAAACCTATTAAAGACAACAAAAGCTTTAGGAAAGGACAAATCCACAATCTGTTACATTCTTTAAAAGAAGGAATGCACTGGACACCTCAGCAACACCAAAAAGCCTGGAAGTCTTTTCTTGATTAACAAACACCACTTCACAAAATCATCTTCTTCTTTCAGCTGCTCACTTTAGGGTCACCACAGCAGATCATCAGCTTCCATCTCACCCTACCCCAAGGATCCTCTTCTGTCACACCAACCCTCTGCATGCCCTTCTTCACTAGATCTGTGGTCTTCATCTTTTCCTCCTTCCTGGCAGCTCCATCTTCAACATCCTCTGTCCAATATATCCGCTATCACTCCATCTCAGCCTTCTCTCTCTAACATTATCTCCAAAGTACTCAACCTGACCTGTCCCTCTGATATATTAATTTCTAATCTAGTCCATTCTTGTCAAGCCCAGTGAAAATATCTTCAACTCTGCCACCTCCAACTCTGCCTCCTGTCTTTTTGTCAGTGCCGCCATCCCCAAACCAGAGATAATTGTAGGTCTCACTATCATCATGTAAACCTTCGCTTTCACTCTTGTTGTTCTCCTGTCACAAATCACCCGACGCTCGTCTCCAACCACTCGAACCAGCCTGCACTCTTCACCTCTCTTGTGCACTGTCCGTTGCTTCACTTCACAAAGTCTATCCAAGTCCATAACACTCTTGAGGAGATAATCAAGAGGCGCTTTCATTAATGTAAATACAGAGAGTTTACAACATGGTGCAAACCACTGGTTACACTCAAGAAGGCCAGATTCGATTTTGCCAGAAAACATCTAAATGCTCTGCTCTGTTCTGGAAACTGGGCAGGCAAATGAATCAAGATTAACTTGTACCAGAATGATGTGAAGAAAACAGCATGGAGAATGAGCCAAGACATAGCTCATCATCTGTCAAACACGGTGAAGGCAATGTTATGGCATGGGCATGGATGGCTGCCAATAGAACAGGATGACTAGTGTTTATTGATGATGTGACTGCTGATAGAAATAGCAGGATGAATTTTGAAGTGTACAGGCCTATACTTTCTGCTCAGATTCAGACGAGTACTGCATTGGACAGTGCTTCACACTGCAAATGGATAATGATGCAAATCATACTGCAAGAGAGTCTCAAGGCAAAGAAATTGGATATTCCTCAATCGTCACGTCATTAACCTGATCTCATTCCAATGGAGCATGCTTTTCAGTTATTGCATACAAAACTGAATACAGAAAAAAAAACCCCACTAACAAGCAGCAACTGAAGGTGGCTGCAGTAAAGGCCTAGCAGAGCATATCAAAGGAGGAAATGCAGCATTTGGTAAGGTCCACGGGGTCTAGACCAGAACCCACAGACATCATCCAATTGTTATAAGCAATCTTTATTTTCTAATTATTTTAAGTTTTACTCTAGAGCCACTGAAAATGGGAGACTATATAAATGTGCCTATAATTCCTAAACACTCAATGCAAAACCTTTATTAAACCCACTGGATTAAAACTGAAAGGCTGCACTTCAACCACATATTGTCTGATTTAGAATTCACTATGGTAGGAAAGGTCACAAAATATGTCACTGTCCAAAAACTTATTGACCTAACTGTATTTAGTTGACTTTTATGTTTTTGGCAATTACACAGTTTTACTAAATTCAGAATAATGTGAAGACTGAGAATTGCTGTTTCTCTGGAGGATGTGATGAGAAACGACTGCTAGTTTCAGGTTTAAGAGTCCCATTAATTTTCTCCTTGAAGTCCGAATTATATCACCTTAGTAAAAATCCTGTGCTTCCTGTTTACTCTGGCTCCCCATTTGTCTTCATGCTGCTGCATCATTCTGCCCATTTGCTTTGTCTTCAGTCACACATTTGGCATTTAGGTGATAGTTTTATTGACTTGTGAACTAAGTATAATATTTTAAATAACAAAAAGTGACAAGTAACCAAGAATATAAGTATCATGCCTCCCATATAGCAGAAACATATGCTATAAATGCACTAGAAATTGAATTTTAATAATAAATAATAAGGCCAAGGAAATGACAGAAGGTATGGAAACTTCACACAGGATAAGAAAAAAAAACATGTGCAATAATGTGTGTGTACACACACACGACTATTTCAAAAGCCCCCGGGGTTAACAGAGGACTTCTCTTTCCTTTTCTTCACCTTCTGTGCTGACAGCCAGCCTGTAGTTAATAATCCACTACAGTAAGGGGGTCACTGGTCATAAGCCTTTTCTGGGAGTCTATATGTGGTTGTGTGTGTCTGTATATTTGTGTTTGAGGATAGAATGCAATGAGCTAATATGCAGTCAATAGACCCAGCCATTGATTCGGCAAAAGCACCTGCTACTACAGTTATATACGCTAACCCAAACACACACCATTTTTCCAATCACTCACTTAGTTTAAACTATTTTAATGCCTGCTGCTTCCAGCACCTCTGCACCCACAATAAAAACCGTGCATAAATGTAATTGCCTTTGATTCACCTACATCTCCGCCATTATTGGATTACCCAGCACTGGCTAGTTCAAATCAATACCAATGTTATCACAGGGCCCCAGGTAAGCAAGATATAAAGAGAAAATCAGGTGTGACAAGATCTCCTCAATCATCAATAGAGTTGCCTGCTCTCCTTTTTCTTGCCATTGACCAAATATTGACTGTTGATGGGGGGGAGAATTGATCTCCTCTCTCGCTCGCTGAGAGGTAACTTAACATGGGCAGTGGGCAAAGGCAATCAGGGGAAATGGTCCTAGACATAGGATCGGAAACAAAGAGAGGAGCAAGAGAATTAAGCTATCTAAAGGGAAGTAGAGCTGTCTCTAATTGGAGGCAACTGGGGACTCTGAAATAGTAATCAAGAAGAAGAAAAACTAGCAGTAGGTCTGATAAAACTATTAGCAGCTTCTAAATGCAGTATAGGGTCATCACAGCATCATTCTTTATGCAAGATGCAGACACTGTAAAAGAAACTGCTGCATATATTGTATAGTACATGATGAAAATCATTTGCACATTAATACCTGTCAGTGAATAAAGGAGCTTAAGGTCAAACATTTTTCACATCTGAATTTTAAAAAGACTTATTATTATTATTTTAAAGAGCTCATATCTGATCAGATTTTACAAATTGCCTTACAAAAATGATACAGTTAAAAATAAATGAATGACCCAGGTCAATCACGTTATGTTTTAAATATAAAAATAAAGAGGTTAAAACCGAGCATTATATTTTAATACTTACACCTAATTATTTTTATTTTCCCAGTACTGCTTACAAAATTGTGTTTATTTTCACAGTGAACATATAATGATTTCCCATTCTGTTTCTTATCACAATGATGTTTAGGTGCTATAAAAGTTCACAGTGAATTTGTTTATTTACTTTTTTCATTTGTTGATGGTACCACTGGTAATATCCGTCCTACGCACAGCAGCCATATACAGATTTGTGATGAATTAAAAAATAAAGCAGAACCCTTGACCTCAGCAGTAGAGTCACTGCAAATCGATACAAAGTTGTTCTAAGTAATCGTCTTTATTATGATATGATAAAACATTCTGATAGGTCCCCCCAATATAGACCACGAGAGGTTACAGTTTGATAG
Source organism: Cichlasoma orientale (assembly GCA_034780415.1). NCBI lineage: Eukaryota > Metazoa > Chordata > Actinopteri > Cichliformes > Cichlidae > Cichlasoma > Cichlasoma orientale. The sequence continues at coordinate 41,332 of JAVDPK010001880.1, forward strand.
TTGTGAAAAGTATGTGACTCGCATGCTGTAGCGTTTGCACCAGATTTCAGTTGAACACCTATGGTATTCTAATCAGTAGAGTTGCAGAGACTTGAAGAATAAATGCCAAGGGTCAATGAAGCAGTTCTGGCAGAATGTGGTGGCGGAACAGCTTATAGGAGCCTTTATGCTGTTTTTTTAATCCTTAATTTGTCAACTATCTCAAGTTTTAGCATATTGACAACTGAGAAGCAAAACAGACCATGAAATCAATAGCTGTGTATGATGGATGACACAAGGCATTTCAAAATCAATCAGAATTTTAAACGTGCTCTAGTCTGCCTCCAACTTTATTAAGAGTCCATTTCAACTAGATGACATTTTTATTTTCTCTGCTTTCCACGCATCTTGATATTCATGTCATGTCCTCAGAAAATCCCTAACAGGGAATCATTGGGTCTTGTCAGCCAGCAGGAAAGTTAGACCATCAAAGATAATTGCATGCTAATGTTCAATAAGCCTTGTAAGTCGCTGCAGATAAGTGTGGCTGCCAAACAGCCTTGCCAGGGGAAAGCACATCTAATCCCTTGGCTGTGGCCGAGGAAAATTAATATTAAGCTCCTTTGGCCACTTCCACTGTGGTGATAGAAACAATTACACAACAGCCCACCAGAGCACAATTAATGAATAACTGAGGAGTTGCCTAGTTTACACATTCTAACAAAGAATGCGCAAACTAGCTGGACAAACAATTAAAAATTGTATATAGGAGTTAAATTGGGCAATTTGAGTTTACGCAAAATGACCCTCTTGTTTCAGAAATTCATAATTTTCACAACTCCGTGTCTTCTGTTTACATGGTGGCTTGCATTTATATAATATTTAATTAAATAATGCCACAGGATATACCAGGCTGAAAAAAAAATATTAACATGTTCACTTTTCATTATGATAAACAGCATTGATAGAATTTCGGGCATTTAGTTCAGTTTAAGTCCATTAACACCAAAATCATTTTTCAGTTGCTTATGTAGCATTAAATATTCTGACCATTTGCATTCTTTTCTTTGTTTAGATTTTAGTATGAATTGAAGGTTAACCCAGTACCTTTAAACCAGGATTGTTTCAAAGTACCTATGGTGACATTAAGAGAATATTGTAAAGCAATAATGCAAAATGACTATTAAGGCAAGTGCTTTTTATGCTTTTTCTTGTCAGGACATAAATGATAAAATGGAGAATTATAAAAAAAGGCAAACAATATATCTTGAGATCCAGTGATTTTAGACTAAAATTTCAAACATGTGGCTGAGTCTCACCACTTTTCTCATACCAGACTAGATGACACCTTTAAATCAGGAGGTAAGAAACTCTCTCTGTAATCTTGCCAATCTAAACTTTTTTTACTTTAATAAAAACCCATTTGTATTACATCTAAAACATAATAATAATGAAATAATAATTGCCTTAAATAATAAAACAAACATTCCTATTTAGTTTTGAACAAATAATGAATGAATGAATGAATGAATAGCTTTATTGTCATTGTCATTACATACAACGAAATTTCAAAAAGCTAGGTAACAAACCTGGAGAAAAACATTGTTACTTTATCTCTTAGCACACTTGCGATGCTCTGCTAATGAATGGCACTAATTGTTTGGAATGTTAGGGATGCAGTGAGATTACTACAGATTACTGCTGTTACAGTATTCATAAGAGCTGCCGTTTTTTTTTATTTTTTTATTTACAGCTAGTATTTTATAGTATGTAGTTATGATCCTTCAGCATCAGTGTCAGAGGCGATGTAACTACAGCTTGATATTGTGTCACTGTAATATTAGAGAATTAGTTGTCTTTTCTAATATGAAATGCTGTTAGTCATATAAAATTGAAATAAAGTTGATGAAGGAGAGCTCTGTGAATCTCTTGACAGAAGGCTCAATTTCTACCCTCCTCGATTATACACTACAAGTGGTATTACTGCAAAGTGGAAGTGTTAAGGGGCAGCAACTCAGTCACAAAGTGGCAGGTCAAATAAATTTACAGAGTAGGGTAGCCAAGTACTAAAAAGTCACCAACACTCTGCTGGCTTAATAATTCCAGACCTCCTCTGGCATTAACTTCAGCACAAAAACCGTGTGCCAGGAGCTTTGTGGCATGGATTTCCATTGCCAAGCAACTCCCATAAGTGTGATGTGGTCCAGTACGTTTAGAATAGGCTAAAGTTGATGAAATGCTGGGTTAAATGTGATATGCCCATAGATTTACAGGTAGTGGTTGACAGAGCCTCTTCCTCTGTGTCTAGTGTGTGGATTTTGTTACTGGTTACACTGTACATGTATTTCAGCTATTTGTGATGATGGATTACATTATGATGTTGGACCTTGTTGTGGACACAAATTTTCCCACTGCTTTTGTAACTTTTTTATTTTTTGCTAGTCTGTTTGCATTCACAAAAATGAAGTAAAATGAATCACATTTTAGATTATGCACTATTTTTAGGTACCAAATCAAAGCTTATTTTGTGTCTGACCATGTGCTCTCTCTGTTGTCTGTTTTCAGGTCTGTATGGGAACGAAGGTGTGCTGCCGGCGCGGTGGCAGCTGAGGGTGTCCGGGAAGAGTGTTGTGGAGCAGCTGAAGGATTCTCCCACGCTGCTGTGGTTCGGTCCTCGTCTGGGTTTGGACACGCAACAGTGCATGGAGCTGCTGAGTCTGACAGGAGCTCTGCTCAGTTTAATGACTCTGGCTTTGCCGGTGCTCAGAGACTGCAGAGTCTTCCTGGTGCTCTGGATACTCTATATGTCCCTCTACCAGGTACAGACTCATTTCACACAGTACTGACCTCACTAGTGATGGACCCGTGTGCAGATGCGGGTTTCAGTGGCTTCTGTAACATGGATAAATGCCGCCAATGGCTGATAGCAAGAAAAAAATCCCTGCTAAAAATAAATTAATATCTGGAAACTCCTTGTACCAGGTTATTGCAAGTACACCTGTCTGCAGATTGGCAAGGTCGTCTTTCATAGAGACATGTATGATA
>JAVDPK010001880.1:44455-70601 GCA_034780415.1 Cichlasoma orientale
TTGACAGAGATTTTATTAAAATAATATTTATATATATATATATATATATATATATATATATATATATATGTATAAAAAAACACTGTAAAGCCTATTAAAAAAATAAATAAAATACATGCGTCAACACACAAAGATGGGACACTCCCTTTTGTCTGACCACTGCAGCTCTCTGCCACTTGGTAATTCATTGCTGAGACTGATATTGTATTACAAGATGTATTTGGTCCCCCCTCTAATAAGAACATAGGTTACAAGCAACACTGAATTCACTATGTGCATCCCAGCTGATTGCTTGGCCTGCCTGTGTGTTAGCTTATATCTTTTTAAGCGTCAGTGCCTAGCTATTTACATTCATCCACTAAGCCTTAAAACAAATTATAATCGATCTGGGGTGTGATGAAAAGGGTGGTCCTGCTGCAAATGAAAAAGAATGCAAGGTGACAAGGACAAAAGAATCACAATCAACTCCTCTCGTAGTGTGTAGTGCAATAAAACAAGCCCATCAACTCATACGTCTAATATACGAAAGCAGTCCAAGTTTTCTGCTGAGACATATGTGTTTTCTGTCATTCATTACTATGAGCTGTCGAGGGTAGGAAGACATATCTTTTAGGAAGTTCTGCAAACTGCTAATCTATACATCAATCAGGATTAGTCTCACTGCAAGAAATGATTATGTGCATGAATACTTTCAATTGATTAGCAAAATATAAACGCAAAGTACAACTATAAATGGCATATTATTTACCTACCCTAAAGACAATGACTAAAGATAATAAAAATGCATATTGCCTGTGTATATAAATAGAAAGAAAAGAAAAACATCAAAATTCAACTACACATCCAGCCAAGAGGGGTTGCTTTTCTAAAGTCTGCTCTTAGGGTTATTGCAGCTTTAACAAGTTGGATTTCTGTGTTCTCACAGGCTTTGCCTGCAAGCAATGCCTCTGGGTAGCTGAACTACTTCAAAACAATAGTGCAGATTCTTAAATGAGAAATGTAATGCTTTTTTTTTATTATTATTCTACGTTTCTCAAAGTACTACACATTACTAGTCCAAATGTCTAGAACAAATGTCTTTGATGGATGGATGAATGGCTACAGTAGATGGCTAGATACATAGGTAGGTAGCTATACTTTATTGCCAAAAATGTTTACTCACCCATCCAAAGTCATTGAAGTCAGGTGTTCCATGCTTCATGCTTCTGCATCTGGCAATCTGATGGATGAGTTTGGCGGTTACCAAGAAACTTACTTTAGGTACTTTTCTGACTAGATTGCGCCAAGTGTAAAGTTTGGTGGAAGGGAGATTATGGTGTGGGGTTGTTTTTCAGGAGTTGGGCTCATCTCCTTAGTTCCAGTGAAACTTCATTTTGGACAATTTCACGAGTTTGGGGACAGCCACTTCCTGTTCCAACATGACTGTGCATCAGTGCACAGAGCAAGGTTCTTAAAGACATGGTTCAGCAGGTTTGTTGAGGAAGAACCTGACTGGCCTGCATAGAGTCCTGACCTCAAACTCAGCAGAACCTGCGAGACAGGTCTTCTTGTCCAACATCTGTGTCTGACCTCACAAATGCGCTTCTGAAAGAATGGTCAAAAATGCCCATAAAACACACTCCTAAACCTTGTGGAAAGCCTTCCCAGAAGAGTCTAAGCTGTTATAGCGGCAAAGGATGGGCCGACATCATATTAAACCCTATGGAATAAGAATGGGATGTCACTCAAGTTCATATGCATGTGATGGCAGAGGAGTGAACACTTTTGGGAATATAGTGTAGGTAGGTCGATAGAAATAGTTTGTATAGTAATATATTCTTGTCATCTTGATGTCTAACACATACGCATTCACCCTGTTTTCCTGTCAGTGTGCTCTGGCAGCTTAATGAAATAAATTATTTTATCGTGCTGACAGCTTTAGACATGTCTGTTGTATGTAACATGTCATTGCATGTCTCCTGAATGACAAATCTTTCACTATCTGGCAGGCTGAAAAAGGACACATAGAGGTTCTTGCAAATGGAGCAAGACATGTATTCTAGATTTGAGTGCTGAGGGAGGACATGTGCTGATGTAGTAATGTTTAATTGTAAGTACCAGTGTTGTTGTAGCACCCCTTATTCATTGTCAGTATGACCGTAGGTGGAGGGAAACATTTTTTTTATTTTACTAAAAAGTAAAGTAAAGAAAAAATAAGTTTTCTAGTGAAAACTTGGATGCAATTTCAGACTTTTGACTAAACAATTGTTTTGTTTTTTTCCTTCTTTTTTTTGACTCTTGTTTGACTCAACCAGCAATTTTAGTGTAAATATTTCAATTTTTCAGGTTCAAATGAATAAACAATTTCAGCCATTGTCTGTGCCACCCTGAGAAGGGTAAATATGACACGGAATGTTATTACAGTTGCATGCTTGTTTTTGTTTTTTAAACTCGTTTTGTAATATTTATTTATCTGTATTGTATGAATACATTTTTCTCCTGTTTTACTTACATTCAGACTGCTAAGCCCTATCCTGGTATCAGCTGTTGCAAGAAAATTTTGTGGGAGGAACTGTTTTTAGCAACGCAATGCATGACCAACAGACATGTATGTCTTTGCGCACACATGTACAATAAACACATAAATACACGCATGCATCCATTCATATGTCCTACCTGTGGAAAGCACCGGGTCCGTGAGCCTGCTGAGAAATCATTTCCCAGGCAAGCAAGCGAGGCAATTCCGTCACAGCATGGAGGAAAAAAGGCTTTTTTTAATGGGGAAAAATGGGAGGCAGGGGAAGAGTTAGCAGTAGCAGCCAGGATAATTGATGGCAACTGTTTGGGTACAAGATTAAGATTCATTGGAAGGACCACACATGGGGGCTGGAAACCAGTATGTGCTAGAGGCATGAAGGATATGAGGCAACATTTTGACTGGCCTGCTGGCTTAATTGATAGAGTGTCGTCCCAGATGCAGTGTGGAAAGAAAAAGAAAAAAAACTATCAGAAAGGATTAGGAATAGAGGCTATAATGGATTCCAACACCTGGACCTAAACTAAGACTGACAGCGAGAAAACGGAATAGGAATCAGGGCAAAAAGCAGTGGAAACCCAGCGGCAAGAAAAAAAAAAGAAGCTTTGGATGTTGAAGGTCAGTGGTTCCTATCCCCAGAATTCCCAGAAACAGGCTAGAGAAAAAGTGAAGTGTGTGAGGTACATGCTGCCACTCATCATCCACTATCCTTGAGGAGCCTTTTGGCAATGTGCTTAACACACAACTGCCCCGGTAGAGCTCCTCAGTGGGGAGCAATAGGAGATGCGGTGTAGTGTTGCTCCTGCTGTGAATGTGACTATTTGTATGAATAGAGAAATGTGGAGCCAATCTGATTTCCTGGACACAGCAACTTATGTTTAAAACATAACACCACCTTACACAATGAATACCTGTCAGCCCTTTTTTCCCCCAGTAACTTTTTGATGCGTTATGAAAGCACAGAACACACAAGGGGCCAGCTATACTGTAGAATATCTAAAGCTTAGCATTCTGTAATTCTGGGTGGGTCAGATACCGTACTGTATCTGACACTCTGGACTGACTGTGATATACACCGTTATAAGATGACTTGAGAATTAAAAGGAATGTGTGCACAAAGGAGGAGGGGAAGGCAAATGCAGGGCAAAGCTGGCAGGAGATGAGAAGAGACAAAGTCAGAGGCAAATTTATATGCCTACGGGGTGCCTGGGTGGCTCAGGGGTGAAGCAGCCGACCACATTCATATGCCTCTTTGCGGTGCGGCCGGCGCGAGTTCGAATCCTGGCTTTTTGCCAATTTGCCCCATATCTTTCCCCCATTTCCTGTCTGTCTACACTGCCGATAAAAGCCACCGTGGACAAAAAAAAACAAATTTATATGCCTACATACAGTACCAGTCAGACGTTTGGACACACTCACCCATTCATATGAATGGTCGAGTGTGTCCAAAGTTTTGAGTGGTACTGTATATGTGTGTATCTGTGTTAATTCACCAAGTATCACTTTTTATCCCTTGTGTGGTGTTCATAGTTTTGTTACTCAGCCAATGTTGACGTGTCTGGTGAATCTGCCACATTATTGTGTTATTAAATAAATACACCCATAACAATTTGTGTGAAAATACTTAACACATGATTACTTAATCTCAATTCTAAGCAATACAGACCGCATGCGGCAAAAGTGTTGCTCATGACAAAATGTAAAAACATATCAGTCATGTGTGCGTCACATAGCTGGGGAACACCTGACACCGGGATGCACTATGGGAAGAAGGCAAGCAGAGGCGGAGTGATGCTTTAGGCAATGTTCTGCTGGGAAACCTTGGGTCCTGCCATCCATGTGAATGTTACTTTGACACCTACCACCTACCTAAGCATTGTTGTACACCATGTACACCCTTTCATAGAAACTCTATTTCCTGATGTCTGTGACCTCTTTCAGCAGGATAATGCATCCTACCACAAAGCAAAAATGGTTCAAGAATGGTTTGAGGAACACTACAACAATGTCTTTTTTCCTGTCTCTCTCCCCTCAGCCCCAACCAGTTGCAGCAGATGACTTCCCCTTTGCTGAGCCTGGTTCTGCCTGAGGTTTCTTCCTGTTAAAAGGGAGTTTTTCCTTCCCACTGTCACCAAGTGCTTGCTCATAGGAGGTCATTTTGACTGTTGGGTTTTCTCTGCAATTATTGTATTGTCTTTACCTATACAATATAATGTGCCTTGAGGCGACTGCTTGTTTTGATTTGTCGCTATATAAATAAAATTGAATTGAACTGAATAAGTTTGAGGTGTTGACTCGGCCTCCAAATTCCAATCCAGTCGAGCACCTGTGGGATGTGCTGGACAGAAAAGTCCAATCCATGGAGGCCCCACCACAAAACAGGACTTAAAGGATCTATTACTAACATCTTAGTGCCAGATAACACAGGACACCTTCAGGGGTCTGTGGAGTCCATGCCCTGATGGGTCAGGGCTGTTTTGGCAGAAAAAAAGGGAACAGACACAATATTAGGCAGGTAGTCATAATGTTATGCCTTTGGTTAAATATCTCAACTGTACTGTAGTTATGGGTAAATTCAATGACACATTGTATTTTTTTCTGTTGATGAGTGTTTATGTCAGTCGTGGGTGTGTTAGTGAAAAGATATGGTATGAGTGTGTATGCATGTATAGTTCATCATTGTTAACCTCCTTTAGATGTAAGGCACAGTTCTTTTCGCTTTGTTCTTCCATGATTTATGTGGTCACTTGTGTGAGTACAAACAAATTAAACCAAATTGATCTCTAAATAGTAGCACTACGTGTTTGTGTGTAGATATATGTGTGGGTTTCCACTTTTAGAAGTGAGCCTCTGAGGCTCACTTAAGTGTGTCGGCATGTTGTTGAAAACATAATAGCTTAAGGCCACCACAGAGATGCAGGCATACAAAGTGCTCAGTCCCTCTAACAAACACAGCCCCACACTGTCAACCTGCGTATGTGCACACATACACACCAAGTTAGTATGCAACAGATTCATTTGACCCCATTGCTCAGCCTATCTACTTTCTCTTTAGCAGACTGTTGGGATATGAACCACCTCAGGGGTTTACTGTTTCTACTATTAGCATATAAAGAGCATAAATTTCACTCCACCTTGTATTAGGAGGAAGCTTCTGAGACTTCAGGAGCAAAGGCAAAGCCACCAAGGAAAACTCACCAAAAAAAAAAAAAAAAAAATGTTGGTTGAAGAAGTTGTGCCTTACACTAAAGGAAATGCAGGTGATTTTGCTATTAAACAGATAAATACTTTTTTTTTATATGTGCAGATACATGCAGACACAGACACATGCAGTCACGCCATACACACAGCATCTGCTTACAAAAACACACATTTCAGGCAAACTGCTGGAAAAGTGTGGTAGCATGAATGAGTACAAATGAACTTTGTTAGAAATTAAGATCTGGCAAAACCGCAATTGAGTATAGTAATGTAACAAAAGAGTTGATCTAACTGCCTCACACGATAATAAGTGTCAGCTGTGGGGTTTTTTCTCTAGTTGGCTGAGCTATAAGAGTCTCACAGTCTATGTGAGAGCAAGCTGCCATCTCACACTTAATGAGTGAACTGTGCTGTAATGATACTTAATCAAAAATACTGTTGTAGTAAAATAGCAGAGAACCAAGGGTGGCTGACAAGAGGGTCAGCAATTTCTCTTTGTTCAACAGCAAACTATGCCTGCTTTTTGAGTAGTCTGGCCTGGCCCATCCTGGAGGAGGTTAATCATCCACCTCACTCGCATAAAAAAAACAAGCCCTGGAACCACATAGAGGTTTGTGTGCATGCCTAAAGCCCCAAAGCAGCCCTGGAGGGTCCTTCACTGGCTGCTTTAATCTTTGCTGGAGCAGCATCTGATTTCTCCAGTTAAGAAAATCTTTAACCACTTCCTTGGGAAGGCTTAAGATAAAATGAAGAAGGTGCTTCTAGTGCTATTTAGTTTTAAAATGCATCATAAATTATGCATATATTGTTTTCAGCATTTCACAAAACCTAGTTAATTTTGCCCTCCAATGGCTGAAGCATAATTGGTGCGGTATAAGCAGCTGGTGGTCATGCAGTTATGCTCTGAGACAATTGTTCTGAGTTAATTATTGAATTTAAAATGTCTGCCACATGCAGGCTAAACATATATTTGGGGTATTCAATCCTTCTTTCCATAAGCCCAATTTTCCACAGTGGGAAGAATGTGAACCCCTGATTAGTGACCAGTGAAAACAGTGCTCACACCATATCCTCCAATACATTTCCCTGTCTGACTGTGTGATAATTTAAAGCATTGCAAAGAGGTGGTGATACACAGGTGAGCGGATCAGTGCAGACAGGTAGAAGGTTCCTTCAGCAGCAGCACAAGTTGAATTTTTGGTATTTGGGTAGAAAATGTATGCTAGACTTTATAATGAGACTAAGCTTCTGAAAACCACATTGTTTGGATTTTACAAACAAGATTTAGTGCATGGAGCAAATGAAAAGCATCTGTAGAATAACCAAAAGCAAAACTCGAACAGAAACCCTGGGGATATACAAAATCTTGGATCTGGCGCTTTTGTTTGTTTTTGATTTTTTTTTTTTTTGTTTTGTTTTGTTTTTTCTTGAAATAGAAATAAGGATGTAAGGAAGATGGTCCACAAAAATAAATAAATAAATAAAATACCAAGGTCCTTAAACCTTAATGATGAGGCCATCTGCAGTTCTTGCAGCCTGAGGTCGTAGACCTGATGAACCGCAGCTTCCACCTGGGGGGAGAATGATTCAGAGAGTTTGTGTTTGTTGTGGCACTGGTCAGCTACAATTTTTCTTACTCGCCTCAGAATCCTAGAGGTGTGCGGGTCCTGGAGACATGACAGATTGCAGCCAATCACATTCTCAGCAGAAAAAATGACATGCTGTAGTCCTTGGCAGTGGCAGCAGCACAGCAGATGGTGATGGAGGAGGTGAGGATGGACAGGGAGGTCTAGAAGTGTGCCATCTTAGTCTTTGGCAGGTTGAACTTCAGCTGCTACAGGAAGTGCATCCTCTGTATATCCCCTTTTGTTCTTTTTTTTTTTTTTTCTGTTTGGTAAGGCAATCGATCTTGACAACACTGAGCTCCGAGTTATTCTGACTGCACCTGGCCACCAGATAGTTAATCTCCCACCTGTAAGTGGACTCACCCCAACCAAAGAAAACATTCGAATCTGACAGATTGCACAGTGCAGCTGTTGATGTACAAGGACAAGAGTGCAGCAGGAAGAACACAGTCTTGTCGGGAAGCCACACTGAAGGTGGATATCATGCTTTCAGAGTTTCAGATGCTGTCAGACAAGAAGTTGTTCATCCACTTGCAAGTTATATTTTTTTCCTCTTTACAGCAGACCTGAAACGATGGCATTGCAGGCAGAGCTAAAACCGAGAGACAGGTGTACGTTCCTAGGGAGTCCAGGTGCTGTGGACACCCATGTCTATGGATGATGGCGCCGTAGGCAAACTGCATGGACTCCAAGGGTAGTTCAGTGGTTCTTATCATTAACATCATTAACCCTCAATCATATATATATATATATATATATATACACATATATATATAGATAGATAGATAGATAGATAGATACTTGTAAAGTTTGTGAACTTTTTTTTTGTGCAAGAGTGTGACAGCTCATGTCGCCAGCTGGAATGGCGTAGTGGTATTGGTAACGGTCTTTGGTGCAGGTGGGCGGGGTCCGCCCACGGCATACTTCCAGTAAGGGTCCCCAGGCTAGACCCCCAATGCTAACCAAGCCTACCTCGGAATATGACTGAGAGATATATAATTGAAGCCATACCGGCTCGGACGTCGCCCGGATTAACAAGGTCCGCGTCAGGTCTTGAGGAACCAGGACATTCTGTCGATAAGTGGGCTACTGGAACTAGAAGGTTATGGCATAAATGGACACGAGATGAGAACTGGGCAAAAAGACCGCCCGTAGGGGCGAGCTGGGAAATATATATATATATAATATAAAATTATTATTACACACTAAAATGTTTTCTCTTGGTATTACTGGGGTAAGCCAAAGACATTTACAGGTCAGTGCAGTTCTAGAAGTCTTTTCACTATACCTACTGTCAGCCGTGCACTCAGTCAGGAAGAAGAAGCTAGAGGATTTGGGGTAATGAGGTGTGTTTCAGTGTCAGCCAATCACTCCGCTGTGACTCAGGTTGTTTTTTCTTGTCTGGAGACAACTTTAAATCCCACTGAAATCCTGACAGCAAAGTGCTAAGAGAGAATAAACAGGATAGAGTGAAGTACACTGTTCTGACCACAGTGGCCATAGTAATTACTAAACTAGAAAATAAATCGCATTCACATTAACATAAACACACCAGAAATAAAGTTACATCTGCAGTTTCTCAACAACAATTTCTAAGAACTTTTCTTCACATAACTCAGTAGGTATAATATCCATACTACGCTACACTGTGTTGTATAATTGTATATTTTATCTAATTGTATATTTACTCTTTTAATAGCAACAATAACCGTTAACAATGGCAACAACAAAGTCAAACACTGGGGACACACCAGTGAATTTGACAGTAGTGTATTATCGCTGGCAGCCTGATTACTGCTTTTAAGGCATGAAAATCTGGTGTTGCTGTCTTTTTTTTCTTTTTTAAATTCATTTTCTTTCTTTTTTTTTTTGTTGTTGCTGTAGTAGCTTGATGGCAGATTTCAAGAAAACAGCAGGAGGCAGCAACCATACAGTTAAACTGCAATTACAAAAAATAACATAAAGTATACAAATATCCTCTCTGCTGTTGTTTTGGTTTAGAATCTCTATCTATCTTACTATAAGTGTTTGACTCTTTTTATATTTTTAACCAAGGAGGCTTACCATCTGATGATGGCATGTCTGTTTATCAGAGCTTGTTTACTGAAAGCAAAAATGGTTAAACGAGGCAAAAGAGAAGGGGAGCCTGAACAGTACAGATCATGTACTGATCATACTAGTGAACCTCTTATTAGTAGTAATTTCTAATATATATTCGCTTTTGTGGGATGAGAGTGCATACTAGCAACTGCAAGCTATCCTCTGTGGAAAACTCTCACAAGGTGTTGGAAATATGCACCAGTGATGACACGATTGCTAATTTATGGTAGACCATATGGAGACAGCGACAGCATTGTTGGTAGATGACCGGAGCTCAGAGGGCAGCAAGAGGTTAGTGTTACTGGACCGTGCTGTCATCACGAACACTCATCTAGTTATTGTTTTTGATGCTTATTAAGCTGCTCAGCAGATGGACGATAATCTAGGCCATGATTACCATCCGAGGCAGTGGCTTGTAATTCACACTTAGCCACTGAGGCTCATCTGGGAGACATTAGGGGACAAAGAACAGCTCTGACCTCAAATATGGTATTTTATTCAGTGTGCCTGACAGAAAATGTAGTATTTTCCACTGTGCAAAGCTTATTTCTACAAGGTAATCCTATTTATTCAGGGCACGTTGGCTAAGTTCAGCTATTGACAGTGTTTACTCAAGGAAGTGACATTTGAAACTTTATTTAATTCGGTCAGTTACTGGCTATTGGGATGACCTTTTGCTGGCTTCACTGGCATCAGCCTATAAACCTCAGAGACTCAACAGCTTTATAGGCATTCGATAGTCGCACAAGGCACTATTGACGAAGTTGTTGTGTGCACAACCAAATGAAATGAGAAGGGAGCAGAAATCACGACACTGAAGTTCCTTTGTAATACTGATGAGGATATTTATGAAATTAAAATTGATGAAAAATTCAGCTAAGGGGCATTTCAGTCTGTTTGCAAAGACTTAAACATTGTTTTGTTTTATGTAAAGAATTCACTCTTTGCTGAAGATTTTGATCATGTCAGGCGTTGATAGATGCATTGTTGTCTTTTCTGGCAGCTGTCTGTTGGAGATACATGGGAGCTCTCTGTCTGTTTATCTGTTTACGTGATAAATATGCAGTTTTGCATTATCTGGCTACTCACAAGCTTTGCTGCAAAAATCTTTATATGCTGTTCTAGACCATATAAATTGAGCCGCGTGCATTTTTACCCATTGGCACACAATCTCATTAATTACATGTATTGGGAAATCTTGTGTTATTATGATTTATTGCTGTGATGTATCACTTCTGAGGTGTAATTCCCTGCAAACATATCACATCAATTTACTCTCACAGGCAATTATCCTTCATACATGGACGAAAGACACTTAAACTCATTGGCATTCTCAGCATTAAGAGTGCCAGAGAGTGAAATACATCAAAAAAGATGACGTAGATTTTCTTTTATGGAATAGCCATAAGCATTAAACAGTATGAAGATTAATTTATTCTTGCAGTGCATTCCTGTATCCTCAGCAGTATGTTAAACAATTGACAATTCAGTATCTTATACCTTGTGCTCATGGGTGGGCAGGCTGTCCAATTGTTTTATGCAACCTTTAGCGTGACGTATGGGCTCAGATGTAACATATTGAGCATGGAGACAAATGGATTCGATCATGCATTGAGAGGAGGAAAATGCATCCTGAGGCCTATTGTTTACAGCCTGTTCACGTTCACACGCGCACACGTGCAGGCGTATCACCAGTAGGAGCACCAAGCTTTGCAGTAAAACCGTAACAGTTCACAAATCTACAGTATATTTGCACAGATGGTTTTGTTGTGGTTCACTTGGCAGCCAGCGCCATCTCAAGCTCATGCAGAGCTTTCACAGTGGCTCCTTAGAAGTCACATGTAAAAAGAAAAAACAATATATATTATTTGCATTGCATTAAACAGGTTTCAAAAGTCATCAGACTTACTTAAGGTCTGCAAATGGGTACGAAAAAGTAAATTTCACCAAACATCACATCATCACATGCCACAATGCCCCTTTCCTCTGATCTTGGCGCTCTGCCTCAAGGGTGCAATAACAGTTTATTACACCTATCTTCACTTTATGACCCACCCCACCCACACCCGCCACCTCCACCCTGCTCCCCTCAAGCCCATGGTAACTGTTATTGAAAACACCCAGGTCTGCTATATATCATTCCTGAGCAGCACGGTATGCTATGCGCAACATAGCTAATCAGCACCGGGTAGAATGGGCATTGTCCAGGTCACAGAAGAATAGCTCCACTTATCTAATATCTGCTTAGATGTGGAAGTATTTAAACACAGATTCATTTGTCTTTTCAGCCTTTTGCTGCCCTGAGGTTGAATCTTCTTTTCCTCACATGTATCTGTTGTGTAATCAATAGAGTGAATAGGAACTATTTTTCCACATTGTGCCTGTGTGAAGAAAACAGAGTAAATGAGTTTTGCCATATTTATTGCTAGCAGAGTGGTCAGAGTGCAGGCTGGACTGAGGGTGATCTAAGGTATGTAACAGAGAGACCAGTATAGTGCATATTAGAGTAGGATTGAAATGCAAAGCATCAGTAAAGATCTTTTGAGGTGTATGTGCTCACAGAGAGAGGTTACAGCTCAAGGGAGACAGTGTGACAAGACTCTTGGAAGGACCCACCAACCCTCAGTCACAGTGATGGCTTTACTGTCATGAAAGCGTGAACAGGGTGCAGGTGGGAGAAACCACACTGCCATGACAATGTGTGGAAATGAAGCTAATTCTTCAAAAGAGCAAATGTCAGTGTGTGTCTGTAACTTGGGTTTATATTAACAGGTTTGCAAATTGGGCCTAAGAGAAAACACTTTGGGAACACCTTGTAGTGGATATAACTTGTTTTTTTAAGCCTAGTGGAGGATGCTTCATTGAACAGTGTTATAAGGCTTCCGTGAAATGTAAGTAAGCAAGAAATGTAAAAGATGGTGAATTTCACAAGAGATTCAAGATTCAAGACACAAACTTTGGGATTTATCAGTCTGTGTCCATGTAGCCATACATGTGTGTTTTAATGCTAGACTAGGCAACACCAGCTGATTGGGCAGATGGCTTGTGTCATCTTGGGTGTGCAAGGTATGTGATGGGTGGAAATGGTCCTGTTTAATTACTATTAAAGTGAGCAGCATAGCTAGGTACTAAAGAGCTCTCATCTGCCATGTAGGCACCAAGGGATGATGTAGGGAGGCACTGAGGTGCAGTGGTTAAGTGACTTCGTACTACATGACCAACTCAGTCACATGGCAGCTCTCTAGATTCTATGTAGCACAGGTGTGGTGCTGAAAAACAAGCTGTTTATATACCTTTTCCCTAAATTATTTTCCTTATTTTAATTTCTAGATTAAAACAGTTCTAAATGTGCAAATAAGTTTATTCTTTGTTAGACATAGAAGACAACAAATGTTTTAACAACTTTAACAGTTTTGTGGTG
This sequence comes from Cichlasoma orientale, assembly GCA_034780415.1. Taxonomy (NCBI): domain Eukaryota; kingdom Metazoa; phylum Chordata; class Actinopteri; order Cichliformes; family Cichlidae; genus Cichlasoma; species Cichlasoma orientale. Next base: position 57,318 of record JAVDPK010001880.1, read on the forward strand.
TTTCTGGTCAATGTCCAAACTGTTTTCCCAGTCAAAAAATTTTGGGGGAAACAAAGTCATCTAGATAAATGTAACTGGATTACTACTGTCTTACCCCTCTTTCCCTGTCTGTCTTGTTCTAGTATGTGCTGGAACAGAGAACAAGCTGAGCACGCTGTCGGACCTGGAGCAGCAGTATCGCACTCTGAGGAAATACTATGAGAGCTGTGAAGTTGTAATGGGCAACCTCGAGATCACAAGCATCGACCGCAGTCGTGACCTCACCTTCCTCAGAGTAAGAAATAAAAACAACACAATACCGTAAACTGACTGCACATTTTATTTGCATGTTAAATGCAAAGTTAAAGCTTATGGCTTGGATGTTCCAAGCTTCTTAGAATAGTACTAAATGATCACTGCCCCCTGAGCATATGAGAAGGTGATTTTTTGTATTCCCTTTTGACTAGTAATGGTGACTACTGTAATATATGTACTAGCTTTTTACCTACACATCAAATTTTGGTTTTGCAAGTTACTGAGTAAAAACTTCTTAATATGAACTTTGTCTTTTTTCTTCTCATATGACCTTGTTTCCCAGAGAATGCTTTGTGCTCAGATCTTTTTCTACCAATCAGCACTCAGATTAGTGTCTATCTCACCAATGCTAACTAGAGAGGAAAGTTGTTCTAATCAGCGGGTAATCAAACTTCCTCTCTACTCAGAGTGTCTAACTGATTGTATGCTCGCACCATTGTGATCTGAAGCATAGAATAATCAAAATCCAAATAACTTGATCCTTCAAATCTCCTTTTTGATTGAACACGAATCACAGACTACAATGAACAAGTTCCATGGCACTGGACATGATTTCATTTTCTTTCACCTTTCAGAAAGTTTTAAGATATTTATGAGCATTAATGCTTTATTAATTTTTTTTTTTTTTTTTACATATCTATACCCCTAACTTGAGCAGGTATTCCAAATGATTTGGGCTAAGTAAAGGTTTGACACACTGTAACAGTATTGTTATCAAAAATAAAGACTACGATACAGTATATGGTTGAATACTTTGCTTTAACACAGTGGAAGTACATTCTTGGTTAATGGAACTGACAAAGAATTGCTTACATGAATGCTTACTTTCATTCTGGTTGAATTGACACCTACAAACTAAGTGTCAGGCAATGACAGGCCCCTGAGAGTCCAGAGCAGTAATAGCATGGTAATGACAGGTTAGAAGGAGGGTGCTGCTGGGGAATTTGCAGGAGAGGAAAAAAAAAAACATACATTCTGCTTTTTGGTGAAATCAGCTGCTCTTAGTGACCTCTATCAGCCCTTCACTTTTCATGAACACGAACTCTAGACTATGCTGGCTGCACTCTGCACTGCTAACGCATCCAACTCCAATTGATTCCAGTCTATCTGGGGGTCTTGGGAGCTCCCCTGGTGTTATACTAAAGTGCTGACTGTATTAATGGTCCAATATTGCTATGTGAATAAACTAGGCAAAGGAGGCTTTGCCAAGGAGGTAGTTGTCCAACAAGGCAAGCTTGTTTTTTTTCTTGTTTTTTTTAATATTTTGTTTTTTCAATGTAAAATAAAGCTAATGGGGCAACTTTTACTCTGTTTTGCATTTAATTTGACTGGACCCCAAAACACCAACATTGATCAAAGCGCTAAACCAGAGTCATTAAGTGTTTTACATTGTGCAGAGCAATTCTGATAACACCCCCTGTGATGCAAAACAAAACCAAGTTGATATTAAGAAAGAGGGAGCAATAGATGCTAAAGTGCTACCATTAGACTCCTGCAGAGGTAATGGGCCCCACTGACTTAGATGAAAAACGGTGGTGGGGGGAAAGATTTGGCTCAAAAACCAAGTGTGATTGTTGCTTAACTACACAGTACCAAGGTACACTTTAAAACAACATCCGTACTCTGGTTTAGCTGTGCTTTTTACAAAGTCACTGCACAGCCTAGCATTATATTAAAGAGTTATTTGTAGGTTGAGGTTGAAAGAGCACTTGTACAGTCCTCTTTTTACATGCCTTTATTACACCACCAATCATTTTTCAAAGCCGTTCCCTGTGGCACCAACTTGCCAGGTTCCTCCACCTTTCCATGGTTTGCAATTAATGTGGGTTAATTGAAGATGCTAATTAGGAACGTGGGGTGCCAAACAGCAAGGGAGCAAAAGGGCAAGGTGCAGTATTTATTTTTAGAGAATATTATTATTATTATGATAAAATGCATTATTAACATGTTTCCCTTGGGAGGAAAAAATCACCTTGAGGTAAAGAAGTAGAGAAGAAGTAAAGACAAAACTATTGTGCAGCAGCTTACCATACCACCTGTCTCTGGGAGGTGATTGAAACTGATGCCTGTGCATTGGCTCCTTCTTTTGAAGATAGCCAAGAGATTGATGGCTGCCTCCCCAAAGCCCCTCAAACAGCTTTAGCAGTAAATAGAGTCCATCTTCCAAACTGCCTCAACAACTGATGAATCAACGCTTGCACTGTGATTAATAACTGCTTTTCAGCTCCGAGGCTTTCTCTCCTCTATCACATATGGGCATTTGCACCAACAATCTAGACAGTGAGCTTTAACCACATGCAATTTTTACATTGTCAGTATTTAAATCACCATGACCCCCCCCCCACACACACACACACACACTCTCTATCTATCTATCTATCTATCTATCTATCTATCTATCTATCTATCTATCTATCTATCTATCTATCTATCTATCTATATTATGTGATCATTCATATACAGTAATTTCAAACATCAATTAAGAGCCTACAGTATGGGGGATTTTGGACTAAGGTGTTAAACAGTGTTCTTCACCACCATCATCTTTTGTTTGGACGAATGGTGCTCCACTCCCTCCAGTAAAGTTTCAACACATCAACGCTGTTGTGGCAGCACGTGGATGGCCGAGCACTTCACTTAAACGCCGCCTTGGTTTAATTCCAATTATTTGTCACCCCTTATAAACAAATAACAAGCTGTTCCCAGCTGAACATATTATACTTTGATGGGTTTTCCAGGATGCAGAAGAAAGCACACACTTTGCATCTTTCTTTTCTCTCATGTCACTTTCCTGTGTGTGCTCATAAACAGAACTGATTATGAAATATTAATTTTTCCTTCTCCTCCTCTCTTCGCAGTCTCAGTAGGAACCCACAACCACACTGTTAGATTGGATTGTTTGTCTTGCCATTGCAATCATTAGTAAACATGTAATTTCCCCCCCAATATTAATGCGGCGATCAGCTGGCTTAACAGACTGACAACAGTTCACTGACTTCCCACCTCTTTGCCTGTAGTTGTAAATAAATTATGGAAGTATGATTTACAAACTGAACATTTTATATTTCCAACAGGTCTTGGGTTATCAATAATAACTGTACTGTTAGGATAAGAACCAAGAATTTAAAAGAAGATAGGAACATGGACAACAAACACCGTATATTTGCATTTTCAAATATATATATATTTTTGCCCTTGATCTCATTTGTAGTTTCCATTTCTTTAAATAAAACAAAATGCAAAACAAAAAGCTTGCCATATTATGCCTCATTTATATTTTTCACCAAGGTGATTAGCAAGAGAAAATTTGTCTGTTGGGATTAGAAATCAGTGTAATTTGTTTGTTTGCTTGCTATTGTTACCTTTGTTTCCACATGCATCTAAACATGAATAATAGCATGCAGATTGTAACTGATCTTATAGCAGTGAAATCTGAGCTGCAAGCAGCTTCACTAATGCATTCATCAAAGAAGACAAGGTTTCCACAGTGTGCTTCACACACAATGCTTTAGCTGTTGGGACATATCCACAGAAATGACAGAAGCAACATATCCAGTGGCTCATAGTCTAGCTTTCGGAGACAACGGGAAACTGCTGCTAAAAGATTGCAGCATTTTACATGATGCATGCAAACAGGCAATAATACAGGACATTTACGTGACTGAACGTTGCTCTGAGCTGTTAGAATATAGATTGCTTTCACTTTGGTATCATTTTGATTGATGTCTATTTTATAAGAATAAATAAAAAAAATAAAGTAAAAGGAAATAAACAAAATACCGACACATTGCTGTGCTTTTTCTAATTTATGAGTTCATGCATTTTTATTTTATTTTTTTTTGCAGAAATGTCATGATTTCAATCATAGACCTCACAGGTAAAGGTGATGAAATAATCTGTACACATGTTTCATAGTTAATTTGCAAGAAAATATCACATACTCATTCTCTAACTAGTTAGTATGATTCATATCCACCAGAATATCTATCCATCCATTCGTTAACCACTTATCTAATTCAGGGTTGTGGTGGAGCTGGAGCCCATCTCAACTGTCACAGTGTGAGAGGTGGGACTGAATAGATGGGCTCCAACATGACAATAGACTATCAATATATTCCAGTGCCCTGATATTCTAGAATCAATAACCCAGGTCCCAGTTCCCATCTGATCAGGTGTAAACTCATTCCATTCATTTCACTAAATACAAAAAACGATTACAAATGTGGTCAGATCAGACTGCAGTCTTAACTGTCTAAATGTTTTATGGTCAGATGGGTCATTTAAACTAATTGGGAAATAATGGTGTGATGTTTAATCATGAAGTGCTTATTAAATACAGGTGTGCTCATTTCTTCACTTTTACCCGAGAAATAACATTTGTGGCTGAAAAATTACTTATTCCCCTTTTTTTTGTCTCATGCATTATTTATTCTACTTTCCTGTTTCTCTTCATGAGGCTACATGATAGACTCTGACTAGTTTAATAGGTATTTAAAGCGTATATTTCAGAGCAGCCAGTTTCATCTGAAATAGTAGGCAAACACAGGTGTTACTAATCACATTAATTAAGCCTTTGTACCTAAACAGAACAGAGCATTCATTAATGTCATTAGTAACACCTGCGTTTAGTACTGTGCAATAGGTCTGTTGGCATTACAAGGGAAAGAAGGACTTGTGCTATTTATTATACTCTCACTATAAAAATTAAACCTTGTGCATTGGATTTGCTTTGCCTCTTTAGTTTCAGTGTAGATTTCTGATGATCTCAAACCAGTGTTCATAACCAGAGCTCACTGAAGTCTGCTGTATTATAAAAATACTCTAACAGATATGTTGCTGAGTAACTACTGGATACAAGTCATGACCCATTACTATTAATTCTTCCATTGATTGTATTTTTACTTGGGGAATTCATATTAAACTTACTGCAATTTAAAGTAACATAGAGAAGGTTGTTTTTAATTGCTATTCCCCGTTGCATTTGTAAGCAGAATCTCTTTCCCGCAGACAAACCATGTCTTCTGACATCTTTCTTCATACTTCTTTTTGACTGGCATATTTGTCCCTCAGGCTCCGTCCCTGCCCTCCCCAGCTTCCTAATTTTTGATGCACTGTTAGATGAGTGCAGATTACGTTGGCCCCCTGCTCCTCACCAAACTCCTTCAATATTAATGAAGACTGATGAAGTGCTGGGGAGCCCCTGTCTTTCAGCCCCGACCTAGATTGGATTGACAATTGCAATTAGCGTCTCCTCAAGTTCATTTCCATCACTTTAATTTGACACAAAGAAGGACAGTGTGGGGTTGGAATTGAGACCATTGAGAGAAAGAAGTCCTGAGCAGGAAGATTGCCAAGGAAATATAGAGTTTGACCAGGAACTAGTTTGAAAGCTACACAGCCAGAATAGAAATGTGAGTCCCTAGAAATTTCTCACAGATGTCTCAAATGATTTTCTGTAGCTTACTTTTACATTTTCTCCCTTGCTTTTTGTCATGTACAGTAGCAGCCAGAGGGAACTCTGCACTAGAGTCATATCCACCTTCAGTCCTTGAAGCTAGGTCTAGGTTGTGATCTCCGCTATGCAGTTCCCGCTATCACCAATAAAGTTCAGTATGCTTTTTACTGTTTAGCAAATAACACTATTTCACTTTCCACATTTCCTCTCTCACCTGCAGCAGTCACCAAATGGATCGCTTGTCAGTGCGTATGGGGGAAAGATGAATGTGTGCGATACGGGGACAGCAGGACCTGAAAATGAATGACTCTCTATCCTTGTGCAGAAGCAAAAGAAGCAGTACTTGATAGGCAGAGGTTGATGATGTGTCATGTTTATGTGTATTTCCACACAAGTTGTTAGTTGTGTGTATGACTGTATGCATGAGACTGAACGTGCTGCTGCAGCTGATTTAAAATGAAAAATCAGAAAAGTTTGTCTTTACCATACTGACATTCATTTTAAACGCATGTTCCCTCAAATTGACTGGAGCAATTGGTGGTATATGTGTATATGCTTGCTTGTACTCCTGCACAGGGTTAAAATCTGCCTCATGGTTTGACTGATAGATACATTTTCTTGTTCCTCTTCCCACTTTTGGTTAACCAATATCATTTTCTTCCCATGCCTTATATAAGTGATCCAAATTGATACAACCGTGAGCTAACAGAAATGTAGAGGTTAAATGTCAGATGTTTGAAAAAAACAAAGAAAATAAAGCCTCTCTCTACAAGTTGTGTTTGCCATCCCTTAAATTAGCCAATACACAGTTTTCCATTAGTATTGACCTGCAGACTCCTGTAGGGCACTAACAACCGTGCTGACCTGTTTTGTAATGATAGCTGCTGTAAAAAAGGAAACCTGCACCGAGTCATCAGAAAACTGTTGCCCTCAGTGCGGGAAACTTTTTAGCATGTTAAACATTTTACTTCTACAGAGTTTCATTGTATATAATTGATGTTTTTGTGATCAACACAAGTACTATATCCATATTGCATAATTTTTGGTGACACTAATCTTGATAAAAAAGTAGTTATGATGGGAACATGTCTAAGTATTTTCTTTTTTGCTCAAGTGTTTTCAAATGAGCAATACTGGCGAAAAACGATTGTGTTATTGGATTTTAGTCTGACCAGGTGTCAGTAAAGTTTATAAGGCATGTTTTTGTGTTCTATCAACACCCTCCCTTCTCTCCTTCCCTTCATCATTTAACTTGTGAGCTTCTGTAGGTAGTTTTTCATCCCCATCTTTTATTGTTATTAGCCATATGTGAAATGTGACTTTTATTGGAAAATGGATTAGATCAAAATGTTTCTGCTGATAGCTGGAAACATGCTAATAGTAACATACTGGAAATCAATGTGATAGCAGAAAAAAAACATAATCCCTTCGCGAGAGTGGAACCACAAATTTAATGTAATGTCACCCACAGTTAGTCTCGCTTGGAACATTTTTGTGTTGTGTGTCTTAATTTGTTTACATCTTGCCAAATTGATAAGATTGAAAGAGTCCCTAGTTAGCTATTGGCAGCTAGTGTTTGCAGTGTACCCATGGATATATAGACAATTATCTCTTGATTAGCCTATAAATCTGCTGATTCTCAAACAAGTTCTGAAATGTCACTGGAGATAATGATATCCTCAGGAAATTCACGTCACGCTGAGTGATACTAACATTTATTTCCTGTTTGTCTGTTGTGATTTTCCTTGACTGGAATTAGAAAAAGGATCATCTCTGACTCAAATTGACCTCACACAGTACGCTCATAATTCTTCTCTGTGCTGCCCTTTCTGCTCTCATGTACAACTCTGCATGCGGTCTATTTCTTTCTTTGTTTTTTACTTTCTTGTTTGCTTCTTGTTTCATCATGACAAACCTGTGTCTGTTACAAACCAAATCACCTCATTTCCAGATGCTTAAATTGTAGAATGATGGGATAAATTATAGAGTAACACACTGAATATTTCATTCAGCCAACTTCAATAAAATTCCAGTGGGGCTTTATTTCGTCCTTACTCTATTGTGGTTGAATGGTAATCTTCAGAGTGTATAGGGTTAAATATATCTGCCTAAATGTAATGTCTCCTTTACCATGCATCACCAAAATAAACCAGTAGCTTCCAATCATTTAGAAGCTACTGCTTGAACTGCAAGCTGTCTTGGATTAGATGGTGTGGAAGATGCATGAGACTTTCTCACTGCACACACACATACATACACACTTTCACACCAGAGGTGATAGTTCTTATCGTAACATAGCAGTGCCACACTGAATAGAGAGGCAGTCGAGAGGAGAAGCAAACTGGGCTGTGACAATAGCCCACCCTGCTTTGCTGATGCCTTTCAAACTTCATATCTGCCTCCCTCTGCAGCTTGCCCAAAAAAGAAGTGAATGATACAGACCAGCTTCTCAGGAGGATCGAAATCAATTTCTACCCACTGCGACTTAGATTGGGGAGTCCCATTTCAATGGCTAGTGTTAAGATGGGCGAAGTAAAATTGTTCCTCAGGAGCCAGTCTCTGTCTTTGTTTAAAAAAAAAAAAAACTTAATTGATAACAGTGTTTATTGAAAACAGCCAGCTGCACATATAATCCTGCCTGCCTTTATTTATACAGTACCCCCAATCTCAAACACACACTTGCATTAAACCTGTGATTGTAAGTTTATGCACGATAAGGAACCACATGGATTTGCCTTCCTTGTTGTAGTAAGACAATATCTTCTCTCTGCCTGGTTGTCACAATATTATTTTCCGCAGCGCATTGTTTCTGTTGTTCAAACTTTTTAAACCACGGTCTTCAGCTGGCTACACTGGACACATTAACAGCATGAGTTGCCATTAAGGTGGGCTTACTTTTTCTCAATTCTGCATCCGTATTTCCTTTGATTCTTGCTATCTGTTATACACTGCTACCTTACATTGTCATTTTTTTAAATTTTGTTTTGTTTTGAAAAAGAACGAAAGAAAGAAAGAAAACTTGTCAGATATAATCAAATATACAAGAATTAAGAACACCAAAGACACCAATGAAATATAAACCTGATACAAATCTGGTCTGACTGCTTCTAGAATGTATATATGACAATATTTTGGTGACTTTTCCAAAAAATCACTGGGATGAGCAGGATCCAATGCAGGCTGTTTATTAGACATATTGGTTACACAAAACACAGACAAAAACCAGGACACAGACAGTAATAGAAATAAGACAAGAATTCACACATAGAGAAGAAGAAGAAAAGAAAAAGGAAGAGAGAGAGAGAGAAACAAAGAGACAGGGACAGATGCAGAGACAGGCAGAGAAGAGAGAGAGACAAAGAGCAGGTGCATCATTTTGTAACCCGAAGATCCTAACTCTGCTCACTTGCCTTTGACCCCACTCAGTTTGCATAAAGTGTCCCCTGAAACCTGACCACAGACCAATCACCTCCAGGCTTTCTGCTAACTTCTTTCTCACGTGTGCTAAAGAGACACATGTCACCAGAGTACCCCATGGTTTATGACAGTTGTGACAGGCATAGTAAATAACAGAGCCTCTTCCAATTAAAAACTTTGCTACAACAACACTTTTTTGGACAGTCCTCACTTAACTAAAATTTATCCCCATACTAATTCATACTACCCAAACACAGGTTGGTCTGTGGAGCCAAGTTCCAGGGGGCACCCAGTCATAAAATAACCTGAAGTATAACATAAGGTGATACAATGTCATGTGAACTAAAATGTGCATAGATGAGACTGAGGCCTCAAGAATAAATGAGAGTGAAGATAACAGGCCTCAGTCTTATAGTACTAATCTAAAGCAAGCAGTGTTCATTAATCCAGTGTATGTGCCCACTATAATTGTCAATAAATGATAATAAAATGATAACTGTAAATACTAATACCAAAGTAATAAGAAATCCCCAACACTTGGATGGACATGCACTGTAATTGAATTCAATGCACCCTTCTTCCCATATTTTCATGCACAGAAATGTTAGTGTAAGTTTCACATGCAAATAACAATGTCGTTGTAGGCCCAGATGTCTACAGACCATCCCAAGTAAATTCTACACAGTTGCTTCCATGCCATTACTTTTCCATGCCATTACTCATACCAAATGCAAACCTTCTGCACTGAAAACAGGTGTTAGATGTAAATTTGAGGAATTGCAGAATCTTCTAGCATAGACGTGATAAATGTGGAACGTTATAGCTGTGATTTTGAGTACACATGTTAAGTTAGTTAATTTTCACTCCAACACTCCGCTGTAGCTTCTTACATTTAAATTGAAACTCAGACTAATAAGTACTCAGCATCTCAACAACCAAGGCCATATTCCTGCTGATTATAGTCGACAAGAGCTACATACATTCATCACGATCATCACGTTACCTGAATATCTCATTTACCCACTACACTCCTGTATTTCTTTTCCTTTTTTCTCTTTTTTTCTCTATATGCAAGTGTTGCTTCCTTTTGCATTTCCATCACTGCTTCCTTATTCACCCCACCCCACCCCACCCCCACCCACCCAGCACTCCTTGCACTAACTACTAAGTGTTTGAATAAAAACTCATTAGAATTACATAGCCATTTAGCTAAGTGACACGGGGTGTAATTGTACCATCCATCAATTGCTGTGTAATAACACACTCGGAGGAGCTAAATGTTTATTAGGCGTCAGACAATTTCACCAGTGGGTTTTGGGAACAAGTAGCCAGAGGAGATTATGTGGGGTGGCCTTAGGCGTTGCGGTCAGGGAGGCTGGAACGTGCAAGCCAAATTAACTTGGAAGGGATGACACGAAAGTGTCAACGACAGACAAAGCATCACTCTGTTTCTAATCATAATTATTAACAATACCGGATGGTATATTTTTTTTATACAAGCCAATGATATCCGATGCTTGAGTCTCTACAAACATGCTAACAAAATGTGTGTCTTGTATTATATTTCTTTGTTGTTACATTTTTAATATCAATGTTGCTAGGTGATGATCAATATGGAAAACAAACTGGAGCATATTTTCACTTTTTAAAAAAACAATAAAAATTGTTTATCTCTTGATTATATCGTTAGTTGTGTCTTTTCAGTCAGTCTTCTCACTTCTGGTGTGTTCCACAGTTCTATAGGCATGTTCAATATGCTGTCTCCACATCAGTGCCTTCTATGTGTCAGTAGTTTGTTTTACAACATTGTTGTAAACAATTGTTGTACAAGACACTGTTGTACAACAGTGTTTTGTTTCAGCCACTCTCTGTTGGTGGGCCCTTGCTTGGTCAATCAATGTGGGAATTACTTATTTGGGCTGACTGGGGGGCAAATAATGGGTTTCATTATTTTGACTGAAATAGAGACCCTAGCCCTTACCCATGCAACTGTAGAGCTACTTGTTCTTCCAAAAGTACAGCTGTGTTATCTGAGGAGGAACCACAAAGGAAGCCAAGAGCTTAGACACAAAAGTGACAGAGGTGGTGGGTGAGAAAAGTTTTTTTTTTTTTTTCAGAATGATTCAGATACTTCCTTTAAATAGATGAGAGAATGACTTAATTGCTCATTGAGTTGATGACAGTGTTTTATACAGATAATATCCCATTGCATGACAGTGACATAATGTGGATAAAGAGATGGGAAAGAAAGGAGACTGAGTGTATAGAAAAGAGAAACATAAAGAAAAAGAGCAAGAGGGAAAATTAGAAAGAGAGTCTCTTTTAGTATAATTGCAGCTTTTACCATGAAATGAATGCATTGTGTGGCGCTAACGGTGCCAGCTCCACCCATGTGAGCCATCGTGTCTTTATCACTAATGGACCAGTGACTACTACTGTAATTACGTACGCTTTTGTCTAGCCCTTTGCACAACTATCTTGGAAGCGAAAATTGGTCTGACTTTTATGGCTCTTTTACCGACATCTACTGTATATCGGCAAGTTCCAAAAAAAAAAGAGGAGAAAGCAAAAGAGCCATGTTAATGAGGAGAGAGAGAGGTGGAATAGAGGTAATAAAGCTAAGATGGAGAGAAAGGTCATACAACAAGTTGGAATAATATTATCAAGATTTATCAGGTTAATGGTGTTTCATATTTAGTCAGGGGCACCATATATGAATATAATGCAGACAGATATTTAACTTATTTCGTCATTGACTAGACCTTCTTTATCATAGCACTGCACCTGCTACTAAACATCAGGCCCAGATTGTTGAATGGATTGTGACTGCTTACTCTAATGTGCAGTAAGTTACCCTTAGCTTGCTCATTTAACTGCTTAAGCAGTGCAACAATTTTGTTTATAATTGTTTGTTTTTGTGGCTTTGCAAATTACAGACAATGACACAATAAAATAGTGTGATTGTCTTTTCTTTTTAGAACTGAAGAAGCCTTTTGGATGAGAGGTAAAACATCTTCACAAACCTAAAGATGTCTATTTGCCTTCTTTTTAAGCACTCAATAATTCCTAAAGAGTTAAAGCAGTGATTTTTAAACCCTCTTGAATTAAAACTGAAAATCTGCACTTCACTAATGATTGCTTGATTGTTTGATTTAAAATCCACTATGGTGGTATATATGGTGTATATATATGGTGGTAATGACAAAAAAAAAGTGTCATTGCACAAATATTTATGGATCTATTTGTATGTGACAAAAACGGTCACATATTCAATATGAGACAAAATCTGAATTCATGACTTCTGAATTTCAATCAGTTCCACATCTTTCAGGCTTAAACTTTCTTAGAAGGGGAGAAACTCGGTGAGGTAGATGAAAACAATCGCATTGCATGAAAACTCTTAAAACCACAGAGAATATCTCTACATCTTTTCCCCCCCTCTTTGTGATCTAGTTAACTTTTCACCATGACATACTTAAGGAACTCATACAGGAGATGTCCATTAAAACAATTAAAATATTCATCACTCTGTAGTCGGTAACGATTCCCAACTAGTTCTCCCATGTCCATTCTGCACAAGAATAAACTTCTCAACACTCCAGCTCTCTCACAATGATACACAAATAGATTCATGCGCAGCTGTGTAGTATGTCTACTACAATTGCATTTTAGCTTCCTAAATAATGTCCTGCAAGTTGTTTTTTTTTTCTAAAGGTATGTGATAATCTAAGTTGCTGACTAGAATAAAAAATAACTGCCACTGGCAGCTTTCTCTGACTGGCAGTATTAGAGGTCCCTCAGTACTATGAGAATTACATTTTACTTACTGCAAACACAATATGTAACATTTGTTTTATTGCTGAATGCGATCTGTAAGCAGCATGCAGGGAGTCACATCAATTCACTGCCCTGCTCTAATTCCACCATAATACTTTAGCATCTTAATTAAACATGATTGTTATCTGGGTTTGTTTAATTCTTAGAAACACTGGTGGGTATTGCTGCCAAATACAACTCCCTGGAGTGGATGGAGTCACTTGGTTTGTGCGTGTGTGTGTGTGTGTGTGTGTGTGTGTGTGTGTGTGTGTGTGTGTGTGTGTGTGTGTGTGTGTGTGTGT
>JAVDPK010001880.1:79716-93005 GCA_034780415.1 Cichlasoma orientale
CCATCTGTCAGAAGCACGGATCTCACAGTTTTGATAATTGATAACTGCAGTGTGCATGATATCTGTACTTAGCGATAGAACATACCCAAATGGAAGTCCTCATACTTTGCTTTTACACATAAACACATAAAACCAAGTGGGGTCCAGCAGCTGGAAATGGAAAGCATCTTGTCAGAACCATTAACCATCTCTAAAGGTGTGCCTCAGGGCTCCATCTTGGAACCAACCTTGTTCTCCACCTACATTAATGATGTACCCAAATTCATCTGTATACCGATGACGCCATTCAGTTGGTCCGTTGACCTTCAGGCAAAAGTCAAAGCCAGACTAGCTTTCCTCTCCCACAGTAAAGCCTCCTTAACTCATGCTGCCAAGCACACCCTCATCAAGATGACAATACTCGTAATTCTGGACTACGGCAACATCATCTACAAAATGGCATCAAGCACTGCCCTCTGAAAACTGGACACTCTTGATCACTCAGCCATCTGATTTGCCACTAATGTACCTGTCCACACTCACCACTTTGACCCTTTAATGCTAACTAATATATTCTTCTTCTTACTCTTGTTTATTATTCTATATCATCATTTGCATGCTTGCTACACGTTAATCTGTGATTTTTATTTTATCCTTGATATGTTAATGTGTGTCCTGTACCTATTCTGCCTCTTGGCCAGATCATGTTTGTAAATGAGAACTGGTTCTCAAACATTTTACTTGGTAAAATAAAGGCTGAAAAAATATTTTAATACAATCACAATATTACATTAAAGTACTTCATAAAAATTTAATTTTTAAAAAGCATTTAATTCATGCAACAACAACCTTTTTCAGTTGATTATTTGTAAAACAAGACTAAAAATGTAAGTACGATACATCAACGTCCTCAGACCATGCAGGTAAATGAACCTTTTTTTTTTATTATTTTTTTAAAACAATAGATTTCTAAAGTAGCCCACTTTGTGCCTTTTACACATACACTTTAATGCCAAAATATCATCCTGTGGATGCCTGTGGAATTTTATTATTGTCAAGAAAGTTGTCAGAGATTTATTGTCTACTTTCTTGTCCTGAAAATACACTATAGACCAAATAAAATTATGACATCTCTTTCTAAGAAAACCTGGCCCTTCTGGATTAAAACGAGGTAACAAAATCTCATTTGAACTCAATTTTCATATATTATGTGTTTTTCCATTTGTTTTTCCATCCACCTCTGTTTCTTCATATGATTATTTCACTGTTTAGCCTTTCTTTCCTTCTGAATTTGAGGATTGCGGTGATGTATTCTGTCAATGATGCATGCACCTTACAGGGCTTTTTTGTCATCGTGCTTGACAAGTAGACTGTCATCCTGTCGCAACCAATGACACTCAGACTTCAACTGAATACTACACATTGCCTCTCCGTACATGACATGCACACCCTGAACAGGGACTTCTCAAAGTCACCCATTCTTGCCAATCTCATTAGCAAGCAACAGCTACTCCAAATTTCAACCAAAAGTCAAACACAGACTTGTTAGTAACAAATGTCAATTTATGTTGTATTGCAATCATTCGTCATGTAATTATTTGTATTTGTGAAATTTTTAATTTCAATTGAATTAAAATGCCTTTCTTGCGTTATTTTAAGATAATATTTATTCCCAATGAAATCCTCACTGTATTCTTACGTAAAGTGATGTTCCTAGAAAACAGCTGGCATTCTCCCACTGTAGAGGCAAAGGAAGGACATGGAACACCAACAGAGAGGTTTCAAATCTTTCATGTCACTTTTTCTTTTGCTTTTATTACCACAGTTAAAAACAAAAGAATCTGTCTAATCTCACACAAGAATGCCTTTGTACAGCCACACAGGCAACATCATGCATGCACACACACACACACACACACACACACACACACACGTATTTGCACACACAGAGACACAGGCATAACCATAAGACAAGTGGTGTAAGAAACACAAGTGAGAGTTTCTCTTCATCTTCAAAGATGAGTCACCATAATCAACTTGCCAAGCCAATAAAAGATACTTCTGTGATTCAGATACATATACTCTTGTGCATACCTACACACAAATACACACATACATCAAAGGCACTATCACCTGCAGGTGTTTGAAGTGGCTCATATTGGGTTTGAGCCACTCCAGAAGGATTGAGGTATTACTGAGGAGCTGGTGGGTTGTAGGTGGGCACTTTGGCACGAGTTTGAGTATGAAAAAGGATACCAATTTCACCAGGGCCACTTCTTCTACTACTCTCAATACAGTGCCAATAAGATGGCATAATAACACATTTTAACTGATTTAGTAAGTAATTTCCATTTAGTCACAACAGAGTTAATTTCAGAAATTATTGTCAAAACAGTAGTAAAGTAATATGTGACAGTTATCAGTAATATTTCTATTACACTGAAGGCGATCTCCCGGGAAAAGTCAGGAGGTTTTCTTACTTATACTTGTAGACACTCCATCCGATTTTGTGTCTGTGTACAAATGTGGATGTGAGCTCAGGCAGAGGATTTAAGCAAGCGATATGGAAATAGAGGATGAAGGCTTAGCGATGCAAACCTTAAGCTCTCCCAGTGCACTTCTGTGTATCTGACTTCAGTGACCACAGCCCTGCAGAGCACATATCTTTGCCTCAATATGTATGGAAATGAGAGGCAATCATGCTAACGTGTGTTCAGTGTCTTCAAACATGCTAATGGTGCCAATTTCCTCCACCCCCGGGCTAACATTTCACCTCTTCCGCACACCTTTTGCTTTACTCTCTGCCTCTTCTGACCTGAAACAGGTATGGTTTTAATTATGCATTTAAAATATACGCAGGACTAGTCCAGTCCTGAGCTTCTCCTGGAATTGCCCCTTCTTCAAGCTCTCTTTCTTCTTCTACCCTTTCTCCTTCCTTCCTTCACTGACTCTACCCCAAAACCTCCCTCTCTTCCTTTAGCAGTCAGGGATTGAAGGACTCGATTTCAAAACTGTGCACGTCTCAGTGACTCAAGTGAGGTTTTTGTTCTGCTGCCACACTTCCGTTCACAAATGCTCCAGCTTGGGGAGGAGGGAGAAATCCCTGTTAATCTAGTGAATCTGGCTCTGTAGGTCTTTTTTGTTCACTGTTGCTGAGATCCTGACACATTGATCTTTTGGGAGGTATGTAGGGTGTGGGGTTGGGTGAACTGAAAAGTTGCTAGAGGGAGTCTTACATCCAACTGTAGACATAATCTCTTTAAAAAAGCTGTCTTTATTCACTCAGGGGAGTTCAGACGATCAACAGCATTGTTATAATTATTGTGTTAAGGTGAAAAATAAATCCTGAAAACACAGACAAAACCATTGCAACGTAGATTTCTGTAAGGTAAGACTGGTGCCCCACACCCTTATCAAAACAGTGAAGAGCTATTTTTATTGGTAGAAATTTAGGACAACAATGGGTCATGCTGTTATATTTAGCAGGTAATTTACTGCTCTAATTTCACTGTAGCTAAATTGAGGGTATAATGCAAATGATGTCTTTAGTGCAAACATAGACATAGAAAATCTGTTTCACTAGCACCTGTAGAATCTGCATTGATAATCACATCAGCCTCTTTGTATTAATACCCATTTGAATGTTATATATAGATCCACTCCTTTGGGGACCTATGCGTCAAAACTTGTTGAAATCCAGGTGCTTGTCTCTCTGAAGTACTTTTACTGTGAGCTTGGCCTGCACCAATGGTATTGCCAGGGGGTGCTTGTTTTGTTGATCTGTGTTTAATGAAAGTGACCACGCACAGAGCAGATTTGGCCATTAGCTCAGCAAGAGTCTGTAATCACTACAAGTTGTTTCCTTTTTTTTCTTGCAGTTCATTATTGAACAAACATTCAGCGGGGAGAAAAGCATGTGTATCTGCCACCTTCTTTCTCCCTCTTTTTATTCCCTCTGCAATGCTGCACTTTGGAAACTATTGATTTGGTGGCTTGAAAATAGCAAACGACGGCTACGCAAGTGGGACAATAAACGACCTCAGAAAAAGAAAACGAAAAAAAAAAAAACGTAACAAAAACAATGACGCATGTGTGTGCACTAAAGTAATTATTAGCTACTGTATATGCTTAAATTTAATCAGCCAGAGTTGATTGCTCTTACTGTTGTGTGCCGCCCTCATTTTTCTGGGAGGACGAAAGAGTACCTGGATGTGGCAGTCTCCAAGGCTATGTCACTGTGCTACACAGAGTGCAGCATATTTGGTTTTGTAGCAGGGCTGAAAAGACCTTCAAACTCAACAGGGTGAATATGAGTCATCCAAAGACCTTGTCAAAGTCTGTTCACATGGAGGCAAAGAGTACTACATACACTGACATGAAAAAAAGGTCAATATATTCTCTGTGTACACAGTCTTGGTTTAAAATGATAAATGTACATTTGCACGATCAAACCGCGTCTCAACTTTCAAAGCTTGAAGCCCACCACTGTCCTTACTGATTCCCTAACTGAATATTTTCATCAACACAGAGACGTTTACAGTATGTCATTTTTCTCCAGGTAGTTTTTAAATTGATAAACACATTCAGAGACATACTGAATATAAAGTCCCCATCAATCATTCACATAGGTACACAGACACTCAAGGCCTGTCTGTTTCTATTAATGGTAATCAGTTGGGTAATGATGACAGAGCTGTGACTGTGGCTTACTTACTGGTGGCTGATGGCCATGCTCTCTGACAGCTGTCAGACGCCATGACTACACTGCCAGGGCCCTCCTTAGGACTTATTTCAGCTCAGTACATCAGCTGCAACAACACTTCACACACAGACTTGTTGATTATCAGCATCAGTGGGCCAGCGTGGAAAGACTTCTCTGACCGCCTGTCTGCTAATGACAGCCACCATGATGGTGGATGGGAGAAAGAGGACACAGCCTGTCACTTTGATTCATGCAATAGCAGCTCCAACTGGATGGCTTCTCGCCAAAGTCTCGACAGTCGTTATATCCCCTCCTAAATGACATTTAAAGTGTGAAGCAGTGGCTGTCCTTGTGGCTCAGTCACCCCAGGCCAGGCCCGGACACAAGTCCCAAACCTTGTGCCAAGTTTTGAAGTAAGGTCACAAACCCCACAGCAAATTCTCCTCCTAGATGTCCTAACTCAACTCATTGGCATTATTGAATGACCTTGACGACAGATGCTGTCAATGATCTGATGCAGGCCGGTGACTTTACTTTGTTTTTTTGTTGTTGTTGTTTTTTTGAAGCCACCATATTTTGTTTGTTTCTCTTGCTTTCCAATTTTAGTCATATTGCACCTACACCCACCTAAAAATTTGGCAAAGACATCTAAAGCTAGTGTATACTGGGGCAAAGAATGCATGCCTGCTACAGCTTTCCAAATAAACAGGATAATGCTCAATCACTGAATTATTTCATATGCTTACCACTGAGTTTGGCTAAAAATAAAGAGAAAATAGATGACTGGATTGGCCATTTTGGTTAATTCTGTTACTGATGTTTTAAGAATGGGGATTTTTTTCTTTTTGTGCAACACAAGACCTAAATGATAATAAATATACTGAATTGCAGAATTAGGAAAGCAGGCTAACAAAATCAATTATAATTCAGTATACCGTATAAGTCTCTGCCTCTTACCTAGTAGTGTAAAGTTCCTTTGCTGAATCAATTCTATAGCCGCCATGAGAAACACATTTTTAATAGTTTTTTTCTTTCAAGTCTCACATGGAAATGTGTTTTTAGTGTTCTTATTTATGCAACATGTGCACATCTAAAACACACACTAACACTTTTTCCCATACCTCTATCCACAGTCTATCCGAGAAGTGACAGGCTATGTGTTGGTGGCTCTGAACCAGTTTGACTACCTGCCATTAGAGAATTTGAGAATCATCCGAGGAACCAAGCTATACGAGGACCGCTACTCCCTTGCAATCTTCCTCAATTACAGACGTGATGGAAACTTTGGTCTGCGCCAGTTGGGTCTAAAAAATCTCACAGGCAAGTTGAATTATTTTTTGGTTACTTACATTTTTTATGTTGAAGGATACTACACAGTGAGTAAAAAAAATCCAACTCCAATATCATACGTATTATTACTTTTTACAATTCAGAGTTGAGTCATAAGCAGCAAATGACATCAATCAGTTGTGAGAACTAAGTAAAATGATAAGAGAAGGTGATGAAAATAGAGCGGTAATTTGTTTTTATATTATTTTTAACCTCCATGCCAGCAAGAGCTGTGGAAAGAAGCATTGCGTTCTTAAGTTTTCTCTCCATCTGTCTAGCCCATTCTTGTGAATGCAATATAATAATAATGTTAATAGTAATAATAGTAGTAGTAGTAGTAATGATTATTCATTTATTTATTTATAGGTGCCTTTCTTGATACTCTTTTACAACTTATAAGCAAATTAAATATCAAAATTACAGCATACATAAAATGACAATTAGAAAACACCATAGAATTATGAAAAATACATCATGGAATTAAAAAGTCAACAATACAAAATTGGACAGAATAGGCGATCCTAAAAAGATGTGAGTTAAGGCTGACTAAAGATTGGAAGAGAATTAATATTGTGAATGTGGTGCGGGAGAGAGTGCTAAAGACGAGGGGCTACTCAACAGAAACTTCTGAAGCCCATGGTAGTAGGGCAAGCAGGTGGAATAATGAGAGTAATAGAGGAGGAGCATCTCAGAGTACGGGCAGGAGTGGAACTGTAGAAGATCAAGTAGATATGGAGGTTCAAGGTTATGGAGAGACTAGAATCTAAGAAGTAGAATCTTTTCTTTTTCTCAGGGGTGAGTGGGTGGGTGGAGGGTATTTTTGCCTTTTAATGTATAGTGGAGCATTGAAGATAGACGGAAAGTGAGAAAGGGAAGACATGCAGCAAAGGGCCACGAGTCGGCCTCGAACACCCGGTGAGCAGGCGACACTGCATACGGTCGCCTGCTCACCCACTAAGCCAAACCAGCGCCCAGAAGCAGAATCTTAAAATGAATGTGGTATTTTACTGGAAGTCAGTGAAGTTGTAGGACAGGAGTAATATGTTCTATTGAAAGAGTTCTGGCAATGACATGTTTTTTTAACTGTACATACCGATTATGATCTGAGAGATCCGATTCAAACCAGGCTTGTAGAGTGCCAATGATACCAATAGATTCCAATCTCTTTAAGAGAATACCATGAGAGGTTGGGTCAAAGGCAGAGCTCAGATCAAGGAGTATATGCATGGATAACAGCCCAAAGTCGGTTCATTTGTGATTTTGACTAGGGCTGTCCCTGTACTGTGAAGTTGCTGAAAACCAAACTGAATTGTTCAAGAATTTTTGAAAGAAAAGATAAATTAACAATTGGACAATAATTATTTAGGCTGGAAGGTTTTGCACCAGGTTTCTTACAAGTTACAAGAATTATCACAGCTGTTTTGAGAGGTAAGGGAACAAAGCCAGAGACTAGGGAAGAACATATAATGTATTATTAAAGGAGAGACAGGACATATACACAGCAAACCTTCTGGCAATGGCACATATTGATGTGCTATTCTGGAGGAGTTGGACTACCTGTGCAAGGGTCCAGGTATCGTCTCATGCTACCAGTAGTGACAGTGACCCTATAGCCAAATACAAAACTAGTAAAAAAAAAAAAAAAAAGTTGGAAAAAATGAAGAGGGATAAAATGTCAGTCTAATGCACCTGTTGTTAATTTCATTAACTCCAAAGCAGCTGGAACTGATTACCAACCTCCTCTGCTACTTAACTGACCAGATTAAGATCCCAACCGTTTAATTGACTGGATGCTATACTCTGATTAAAAAGTGTTCCTTTAATTTTTGTGAACAGCTGTAAAAAATTACACAGCTTTGAAAGAGTCAATTTTTAACCCATCGCCATGCACTTCCAGGGCCCGTAACCCTGAAAACATTCCTAGTAAGAAGGTAAAAATGTTGCAGGGCTTTATTAAATATGCCAAAGGTATTGTACAAAAAAAATATTCGGAGGAGGTCAGTTGAGAACTTTTATGAAATTTGACTGACTTTTTATCTAATGACCCATATCTCTTCCACATGTTGAGGGAAAGTCTTCAGATTTGACACCACTGTACTAATATAGTAAATTAAACGTGATTAAACGACTGACATGCGTCCAATTCTAAATTAATCTGATATATCAGGAACACTTTAAAGGAATTTCATTACATGGATGTAAACTGCAGCATGAATGTTATGGCAAAGACACACATCATATGCACACATGCAGTTCATGATAAGGCACGCAGCATAGTTGAACAATTTAAATGTGCTAGCAGTGGGTTACTGGTATCTGCCAACTGTCATGATATGCCTTTTTTCTTTATCCTGACTGGTGCTGTTATCAGATTTCACCATTTCACATGAAGGGAAATTATACCATCTGATAAAGTTGTGAAAACATATTTCATTTATCACATCCAGCCATTGCTCAGACAAAAAGTATTCTTGTTTGAGTTACAGCCTGAAATAGATTAGAGAAAATGATGTCATCGTGATTGTATAGTAGTAGTGTAGTAAGAAGAAAACGATTGTGTGGGCAGCTCTACCTCTTTATGAAATTTGATCCTTGTGCTAGAAGGTTATCTTCAGCAGCCTGACCCTGAGGTCAGCACAAAATGAACCTCTAGACTTGCAAAGAGGATGTGCAGCTTTTCCACTACAGCATTAGCACACCTTTACTCACCGTGTGCTCAAAATAAGATCAAAGCTGTCATTTACTCATCTTGAAACTAAATCCGACATTACAAATGATCAAAGTGAGTGAAGATATGGAGAGAATCGATTCTTGATGGTGGCTGAATAAGAGTGTATAAGGTTTATCTGTCCCTTGGTAGTGCTGATAATGTTCAAGGTGGAGAAATATATACATTAAGCGATCGATGCATCAGCATACGTCTTTGGAGCTGCACAACAGTGAAAATGATCTCTTGTTCAGCATCAGCTTTGCCATTAATACCTGTATTGTTACCTAAATTTAACAACAACAACAAAATCAATTTTCTGATGTGCTTATTGAAGCTGGGTCATGTGGGAGGTGGTGTTTATTCCAGCTGACATTTGGCAAACTAATACACTTTTTCTTTTTTAGAACAACTAAGTTAACATCATGTGCAACAATTAACACTTTTTGTTTGTTTGTTTGGCCTCTGAGCCATCATGATTGAAAACAGTCAAATCTACTTATGTAGACTTCGTGCTCCTCTATGTGTAATCTTTTACACATAGAGGAGCACGAAGAATGAGATATGAATGATGTATTAGTACCACAAAAAAAAATGCATGTATCTTGTGATTGATGAGAAATCTGGGCTTTTTTTTCTCTTTTTTCTTTTTTCATTTAATTTAATTTTATTTGAGTTTATTACTTATTTCTGAGTTAGCATGCTCTTAAATCAGACTGGGCTTGTGCCACAGCACACTGAATTTCTTTCAGTAACTAAACTATACAAATGAATACAGAAACAATATAAAGAATGCCAGGGACAGACTGAGTCCTATGACAAAAAAAATTGTGTAATTAGTTTGCTCTAAAATTGTAAAAGAAAAAAAAGATCTAGTGAAAGATTAGTATTCATTTCATGACATTTTATGAAAATTTGTAAGGATGGCACTGAGACTGTGTTGTCCCTACCTCTTCCAAATACGCTTTCTAAATAATTCATTGTTGTCTTTAGCTGTTCTTTCCTGGTTATTCCCCAGAGTTGAGAGAAACAACACAGCCATCAGTCTGCATGTGCAGCTTCAGGATGTGCTGGTCTTCCATCTTCTTTTTTCTCACACGTGGCACCATACTTAGGGAATTACATTTGTCCAGCATAGCATTTTGCTGTGCCCTTCCTTTTCCATTGTGGTGCAAAGTTGAAGCCAGTGCTGAGGGAGCCAGGGCTGTTCTCTGTGAGAAGCCACTGTTTGATGTGCCATCCGTGGCCTCAAGCCATGAAGTAGAGGGAGAAGTTATGCACAACAGCCAGGGTCAGAATGTGCTCTACTTCATAACTCTGTTTGCTTGTGTTTTACCCTTGTACATTCTGTTCTGCTCACTTTTTTGGTAGTAACAAAAGGCATGCTTGTCTTATTAAAACACAGTTAATGTTTAAAGGCTTGTTTGTTGCTGAAGTATATCTAGAGGTCTCCAGTAGCCCTCACGGCTGCTTAGTAAAAATCACAAAGAACTGTCTTCCAGGAAAATTAGTGTAACCTTCATGGCCCTAATAATCACTTGGGGTTACATGAAGAGAGAGAAGACAATCAGATTGACAGCATTATTTATGAAAGAACCTATCTTGTTGCATCTTAAATGTTTGCACACATGTACATAAATGTCACGTTTGGGTAGACAGAACTGATTGTGATCAGGTTTATAACTGTGGACCCTTGAAAACCTTTATACGAACTTGTCACTTCATAACCAGAAATTTGTCTTGAAGAGTCAATCATATCACTGCTTTTTCTGCAGATGGACCTGACAGTTAAACAGGCTCTTGCTGTGGGGAGAGACAAGTCACTTGTGTCCCAGTTTGTTCTGCTGCAGTTGTCACCATTCTACAGTGTGCAGTTGAGAAAGGAAATAAGCTAAAACGATCAGGATAAACCCGCTCCTGTAGTTCAAGCAGCAGAGATCAAACCCTTCCCTTCTTTCAGTTGCTGTAGTGAGTCCAAAGTAGTCTCATTCATTACAAGGCCTTTGATGTTGCTGTCACATTAGTCCATCGTTCTTCCAGCAGTAGCTCCCAGGGGAAGTGTAAAATGATCAATAAAATTCATAAGCAACATATATAAGAGGATAAAACATATTAAATACATAAGGGGCTAATCGAGAGAAGGCACAGTGAAAGACCCCTTCAGTGCTGAAACCCACACGCAGTTCTACTTGGTTTGAAATTGCCTTGGGATGAAATCAATTTGTCGCTAGTATATTGTAGCATTGCACTTATTGATTTTTCTGGTGCACTCTCTGGGAGCTGTGAATGGACTCTCTGGATTTAAGGGGACTGGAGGATGGGATGGAGGACGTCTCTGGCTGAGCAGGGATAGGACTCCCTCTGATGCACCTTTCAATCAAGCTTAGCTAAGTTATCCTCATGAATATGAAATATAAGGCACAGTCAAGCTGGGGAAAGTTGGGGATAGCGTGTGTGCACAGGGGTGTATAGAATAAGAAATATAGGCACTAAGTGCAGAAAGTTTAGTTGTGTTGTTTGGCATTTCGTCTCGGGGAACAAAAACTGTCCTGAAGAGAAAAGGTTGGCCATAAGACTATCCACTTTTAGGCTTTTTGGGTGTGCAAGTGAGCTCTCTGATAGCTACATGGAAAAGCTTTAAATAAGTAATTCTTTTTATTTCTCCCTATGTCCAAGCAAGAAAAAAAAAAAGGTTAAACACAGCTGGCTTCTGACATTTTCAAAGTTCCCTATCCATATTTTGATGCACAGTGACCCGCATTGTCCTCTTTCCCTCCTTCTTGCTACGGCAAACATTTTCACCACTTCTGTCTGGATTCACATGAACCCTGGGCAGCCTCTGTGCTTTTCACATGGTAATTACAGCCTGCTTCCCTGGCAAAATAATAACAGCCTCAATAAGGAGCACAACACAGATGAGCTTTCTGATTTTGCCACCCCCTCCCTTTTCCTCATTTCATTTTTTTCAGATTTGTTTTGTGTTGTTGATTCATTTTTCTAACCACCCTACGCCTGCACTGCGTCTGTCCAAAATGAAGCATCCAATCTGAGGCCCCATCTGCTGAATGATCCTTTCTCATCGCATGCATGTACACAAGCCTGTGTTTTACGCCAAGGCGTTAACCACTCCTTCATGGCCCATCTGCTCTCTCTTTGTCTATCCCATTTTTTTGTCTTTCTTCCATCTCTTTATCCCTCTCTTTGGCTCTCTGTTGGTCATCATATTTTAGTTGGCTGTCTTGATCTGTCATACCGATGTCTTTCACACAAACACATACGCGTTTGTACCAATCTGTACTGTATGCGAAGCTCTTCTGCGCACTTGAGTCCGACTCTGTTCCTCAAAAGCTACTGCAGTTGTTCAGTGGGGGAAATCTCCATGAACATGCAGTATTATCTGCTCAATGTGTCCTTCTTAGTGTTGATACACAGGGGAGACAGGAAAAGGATGGGATGGGGCACGTGGAATGAGATGATTTTAGTTAATGTGTTTCCACCACACAAGGAACTGCTAAATGGGGGGGGCTTAAAATTGGTGCCTTTTTCTGATCCCTAAGTTTTTCATTCACCATCTAACTACTAGGAAACGAAAAAGCGATTCTGCCACGGGAAGCAAGCAAGATTGGTTCAGTGCACGTCACAAGAATTCAACCAAGCCTCATGCCTGGCAGCCCACAGACCTCAGGTCTCCTTCAATTGTGTGTCTAATTGATTACTTCCCATGCAATTACTCCTGTGTCACACTCAATATTTCACCACTGCAGGAAGGGGGCAAGAGGGGCTTCTTTTTGAAGGATGACATTCATGTTGTCACATTTGTGAGACTCTAATGTGGATTGTGAGGGAGCACATGTTAAACTGGAGCCCGAAACAAGCCATCAGTAGTAGCTGATAAGTGGTTGCTGTGTAATCCCGCTGTGTGACAGAGAGTGAGATTATTGGAACTGTTTGTTTTTAATGCAACAAGGATAAATTTCTCAAACACACTTAGGTTTGTGTTTCATTTTATTTATTTTTGTGAAAATATAAAGGAAAAATGCTAACATGGCAGTTTGATGCCCCCCTCCCCCACAATGCCTTCATACAGAATAAAGGGTAGCGAATTTTAAATAGAAAATATTCATACCATTCATAATTTCTCACTTTTTACAGTTTACAATCATTTCATTAAATGACTTCATGTTTTTCTTACTTTTCCCTAAATGAACTTAACTCAGTATTAAAATGTAACTTTGAGAGTTTGCCAGATTATGTTTTTCCAGGGCCATCTGGATCTGTCACTCACAGCATGCTCTAAAGGGGGCATGGATAGCTTTCTTTTTTATGCTTTTGTTATTTGTTCTGTTCTTCACTCTTTAATAATGCGATGCCTGAGATTTCATAAGCAGAAAATAACTGTGCTTTATGAAATATTAATGGACAACAATAGCACAACCTGCCATGAGAAAGGAAAGATAATAATACAAAACAGAGCTTCCCCAATTAAAAATGTGTATGTCTCTTTGTGTGTGTGTGTGTGTGTGTGTGTGTGTGTGTGTGTGTGTGTGTGTGTGTGTGTGTGTGTGTGTGTGT
>JAVDPK010001880.1:93105-120059 GCA_034780415.1 Cichlasoma orientale
GTGTGTGTGTGTGTGTGTGTGTGTGTGTGTGTGTGTGTGTGTGTGTGTGTGTGTGTGTGTGTGTGTGTGTGAAATAATGGACTGTGTCTGCTGAAAGTTTTAAGGGACTTCACGCTCCCTTAAATATGTTACAAGACTTAAAACTGCAAAGTTTAACTCAACCAGCAGTGACCATTATTATCCCACCTTATGTTTATTGCATTTTGCTCCCACTTAATCTTTAAAGCCCATTCTCACACCTGCTTGTAATGAACATAGAACTGTCAGGATATTTGGTCCAAAAAGCCTTTAAAAAACATCAATAAAATGAAAGAGGTAAATAATAAATATACTAGCACAGTTTATGGTCCTTTCATGGCGCTGTTTGCTTCACTTATGCGCAAACATGAGTGTCTGATTTTTACCCAGGCACTGTCGGTGTTTACCCATTTTAGCGTACATTGTTATCAAATAGAAATAAATATAAATAATTATTGTGTGATGACAGAGATTTACATTTGGAATTATTATATTTGCAACAGCTGTTTTTGATAACATACTTAATTACTAACAATTTGGAACCATTAGAAATACAATAGAAACATGTAACTTAAAAGTACATCTCAAATCATCGGCTCATATCATCAGCTGTTTATGCTGATTGTTATGCTACTTGTAAATGTTGATCGGCCTATAAATCTTAAGCCTAAATAGCTTGTTTACTACTAAATATGATTTTGAGCAGTGTTTTAAGCTACAGTTACCAAAAGAGGAAAGGACACAACTTTCAACATTTTGCTACAGGTCAGACGCTTTAACCTTCACAATAATATCGATGATAGGGGCTTTTCATTGTAAAGACAGAAATTAAGATTGAAATGACTGAAAAGGTAAGGCCATTCATTCCTTTGAGGTAAAGAATGGCCCGCTGTTCACAGCAACTACTTTCCCCTCTCTGGGGATCTGTTGTGATCGCCATTCGCCCTCAGTAAATAGTGTAGAATAGTAAACATGCACCAGATAGGAAAGAAAAACTTGCCACTTCTTAAGTCCTCTGGTGACAATTAAAATGTAACATGCAAAAGTTATGTAAAAACACAATCATGTAGTTTCTGTATACAAATACACAAGACTTTTTTATTTAAGGTAAATATGTTAATCAGTCACCATACAGACGTTAGGAATCTTGGTACCCTTGGTAGTTATATTTAGATTAATCTAGGAGGAGTTCAGTACAATAGTGTGCAAAAGTCTTGAGCCATCACTTGTTTCTTTATATTTTGGTGGAAAATGGGAAATAAGTGCAGTGATTCATTGAAACATGTGCAAAGATATATGGAAATACAATATATAAAGGAAAAACACAGTCTGTACAATTCTAACAAGCTTGAAGGTCAAAATTTTGTATGACCACCTTTATTCTTTAATACAGTCTGGATTCATCACTCCATAAACCTGCTGCCACTGATTTTCAGTCCAGTTCTTGTGTAATTTGGCAAACCTCAGCCTTTTATCCCTGTTTCCCTTTCTTAAGAATGGTTTCTTGACAGCCGCTCTTTCTGATGAGGCTTTCAACTGGGCCTGACACTTCTTCTTTTGTTGTCCACTTGTTCTGTTTTCTCAAATTTTATTAAGGACTTTTATTAATTACACACTGCACAAATGTTTTTGGCTAATAGATTTGGAAATCACCTTGTTGATTCCCAAAAATACTGTTTTATGCCCTTCAAACTGTGTAATCTTTGCGATTTTTCATAAATTCAACTAAAGAAATGGGAACAAATGATCTGTTTTTGTGACAGGCTGCTAGTAACAAAGTGCCTAAAGATACAATTTAAAATTGGTTCTGTGCTGAGCTCTGATCTGTTCTGTTCACTGGTTCATCCCTTAAGTTAGGTACATTTTTTTATGCTTGAATGGTTAATAGGTAAGTGATAGGTGGCTTAAAACAAAACAAAACAAACCACTTTAAGAAAATCTGGCTCCTTGGAAGCAACAGGTAAATACATGAGGGGTGTCTCAAGTCATGTAAATTTAGGCAATATTTGAAAAAGTGGAAGCAGATTGGTGATATTTATTCCCTCTTTTTGTATGTTGAAACATCCATTCTCCCAAACTGACAGTAAAAGATTTTTTTTTATATCAACAACTCTGTCCTTTTAAAGTGTTTGATGTAGATGTTAAACTGATACTTTTGTCTATTCTAAAGGCAGTTTATGTCACTGTTTGTTTGGTTGCTTGTTTTAATCCATGCAAGAATGCTAATGTGTTTGCACATCACAGTAGTCCTTACACTTGCATCTTGTGTCTCTTTCCGATAAATAATTCACATTTCCTATGATTACATTGCAGAAGAGTCTGTCCGCACTGATTAAAAATGTATTCAAGCATACAGTATGACTTGAATTCAGCTTCCCCGTATATTGTGATATTATCTGATTATATTGCAATATTATCATACCTACATACCACTTACTACCAGTTTGCCTTCCTAGTGGAACCTCTACGGCCTCCTTTAAGTGAGAGTTGACTTTCACCTCATTAAAAGTTAAAGTAGGCGTGGAAAGAATTTTAATGCCAATTAATAATCAAAACACAAGCCTCTTCCCTTTTTCTCGAACTTTTCCTTCCCCCCAGGCAGTGGCTTAGATCAGATGAAGATCTGCCACAATGTAGATGTAAAATTGGCTCAGAGACCAATAGGACATTGTTCTCTTAGTTGAAATCTCGTTTGAATTTTTCCTTCTTGTTCTAGCAGGAAGCAGAGAAGAACACAAGTGTGACTGTCTCCTTGAGTATGTGTGTTGGGGATTAATTTGCTCTGTAGATTATGTAAATTACCATGTGTTTCTGTGCTACTTGGACTTTGCTTACAACCAGAAACTGCAACTGTAGAGTAAGGATTACATATACTGGATGTGTGCAATTATTTAGAATAGCCACGCTTTTACTGTCCCTGCTGAGTAAACACTTATATCAGGCTTTGGACAACACCAGAAAGACAAATGTGTTCCTTTCATGGAAGTTACTTGAAACATACAGAGGTTGTCGTCATTGTTAAGAAAGACTAACTATTATTATTGGTTTACTAATGTAAGCAAAGAGAGGTCTCATGTGGCACATTTTGTATGGCCCACCATCCTTCCTGGATCCACTAGAAGACACCGAAATGGGTAATTTAAAGCTGCAGCAACCTGTGTTGTAGTTGGTTTCACTCTAAATGGTTATTTCACTAGAACAGCATATAACAACACACACAGTTCACATTTTTTCCCCAAAAAGCTATATGTTTTGTATTATTTGTGCCTTTACTGTATTAATGAGGTGAACATTACTTTGTCATAGTGCACAAGATTCAGAAATAAAGTGTATCCGTGCATATAAAGCAATGAAGAGCTCCATACTTTTATAATTTAAACAGTGCAAAATGTCCCGCTTACACGGTACCTGCTTCATTATATTTCTTTCTACGCTTCTGAAAATCTGTTATAGTTATGATTGTAAATTCAAAACAGTCACATGGTGTTCGTCACGTTCAGTTGCTGTCACTGACTGGCTGTCGTTATGGCTTTACCATGTCAGTGCATGGCTGTGCAAACTTGACACACAGTTTTTACTTTGATTCCAAAGGCCAGACTGAGTTTCAGACAGGCCTTTGATGTCAGAGGCGCTCAGTGCTCATCTCAGAGGAGGAACAAAATGAGTGAGAAAGCAAATAAAATTGGAGCTAACTGGCAGCTTGGTGGGTCTCCAAAGTAACTGAGGAAAATGTCACTTTTTATCAACTTAGTTACAAGGACTAAATGGACACCTATGGGCTGATGATGAGAGGTATTCACTGTTAAAGACACAAGATGGTTAATATTCATAGAAAACAGCTCTGAAATCGCACGCCCAATAGTGTGACTTATTAGCTGGTGTTAACTTTATTCTGTAGTGTTTTGTTCATTTTTTTTTCTGTTAGTGTAAACATTTTTCCATCAATTTTCCTGTTCACATGTTGTAGAATAAATACTAAAACGATATATATTTTAAACCTAGGATGGTGCATAAACCTTGGATCTTTTGGAATGTCTTACATGCTGGTAACATGTACAGTACATATTTACAAAGCTGGATAAAAGGTTTGAAATCTCCAGAACCTTGAATTGTTATCAGGGCTTAGTCTCCATGAGTTTAAAAGCGACTGTGTTCTCAGAACCAAATTTAATATCCTTACACTAGTGCCAACACACACATAAACACACATATTACCCTCGAACCCGACAACTTCTCCCCATTCTCCCCTGGCCGCTTAATAATTAATATGCTTATTTTTGTCTCTAAGGCCAAAGCCTTGGGTAAGTGGAACAGCTATTGATGGGGGCAGTGGTGGGTAATGGGACATGAAAAGGACTTTTTTGTTCATCTCACTTCTCCACAGAGATATGATGGGTGTTAATACATGCATCACCAGTCATGGCTTCACCAAATATTTAAATTTTAATTGTTTCTCTCTGTGGTATGTGTACTTTTTTGCCACTGGCATTTTTGTTAAAGCTCAGGTCTTCCCATTTATATTAAGTATGGCCTATTCTATTTGCCAGTACAAAGGGGTCACTTTGGTCAGGATTGCGCATTTGCACCACAGTTGTGGTCTTCAAAGATAATGGCTGGCATCAGTGAAACAGACAGAAAACAGCAGGATATCCAAGTGTTGTTAAAAGTTTTTGTCATTTGGCATTCAAAGGTTATTTTGTGCAAGATGGTACATGTTAAAACTAAACTTCACCAGTCACTGCGTCAGTGCATCTCGATCATCCGTGATATTATTTTACATTGGTACTTGGGCTGTCCTGGACTTATTGGACTTGTTGCTTGGTTTATTGGTTCAATGTTCTATTTCTTGTCGCTTTCAATTATAAGCACTGAAATGATAAAACTGGAAAACCCCATAGCATTTCACACAATTAGGCAACATGAATGCAGAATACAGTATATATCCCTCATATTTAAAAGAAGCTAGACATGCACTGATGCTGCTGTTAAAAAATTTGGAAATCTATATATAAACCCAATTCCAAATAAGTTGGGACACAGAGTAAAATGTAAATAAAACAGAATCCAATGATTTGCAAATCTCATAAACTTGCATTTTATTCACAATACAATGTTTGAACTGAGAAACCTTTCAGAAAATATTAGCTCATTTCGAATTTGATGGAAACAACATGTCTCAAAAAAAGTGGGGATAGGGACAACGAAAAGATGGAAAAGGAAGTGATACTAAAAAGAAACAGCTTGGGGAACATTTTGCAACTAATTATGTTAATTGGCAACAGGTCAGTAAAATAACTGGGTATAAAACGAGCATATTAGACAAGCAGAGTTTCGCAGAAGTAAAGAGGTTTGCCATTTTGCAAAAAAAAAAAAAAAAAGCCATCTACTAACTGTGGAACAGTTTTAGAATAATGTTAATCAACATTAAATTGCAAATATGGTAAATATCTTATCATCTAAAGTACATAAAATCATCAGAAGAGTCTGTGAATCTGCAGAAATCATTGTCCACAAGGGCTATGGCCAGAAATCAGTATTGGATGCCCATGGCTCTCCCTTCAGCACTGCATTATAAACAGACAAGATTCCGTTATGGAAATCACCGCATGGGCTCACTTCCAGGAACCATTGTCTCTGAACACAGTTCACTGTGCCATCAACAAAAGTAGGTTAACGATCAATCATGAAAGAAGAAGCCATATGTGAGCATGACACTAAAGAAGAGACTGACTATCTGACTTGTTATCGGCACTGTGCGTGCATCTCTGATGGTATGGAGGTGCATCAGTGCCTATGGAATTGGCAGCTTACACATCTGAAACGGCACCATCAGAAGTGAGAGGTACTGTATATACAGGTTTTAGAGCAACATAAGCTCCCATCCAGACAACATCGTTGTCAGGATGGTTCTTGCGTATTCCAGCAAGACAATGCAAAACTGCACCATGCTATGTTTGTCTGTCTGTTTGTTTAACAATATTACAGCAAAACTACCAATCCGATTCATATCAAATTTGCATGAAAGATGGCCAGTGACCCCTAGATCACCTGATTAAATTTTTGCCATAAGAAGGTCAAGGTCAGAGGTCAAGTTTTCTGAAAATCTTGTGAACGTGATAACTTGAGAACAATGCCACCTAGGATGTTCAAATTCACACCACTACTAAAAATCTCGGACAAGTTCGAATCTCGGAGACCCTGACCTCAAAGTAAAGGTCAAAGGAAAATTATGGGCATGGACAAAAGGACCCATGTGTTATCTCAGTGATTCAATCTTTGGAGAGTGACACATTTGTGAGACAGACAACATTCAAATCAGCTGAAACGTCTGCTGTAGGTGGGGTTTGTTGTGCCTGACACCACTTTTTGGGAATTGTGTTTTGCATTTTTACAGTGTGTGGGGTTTTGAAGCGCGGCCTTGCACTGTGAGAACTTCTGTAATGAGACTTTGATGTGATGGCATTCCTGTTTGATGGGATGACATTTCTGTTTGTCCCGTCTGTATGCATTCTAAGAGACAGACTGTGCTAGAAAAAAGCACTAGTTGAACAAACAGCCGAGGCAAGGCAGAAATCTTTATAGTTGTTTCAAATGATCAAATTCAAAACTGAATGAAGCATTAACTGTTGCAGAGGAAGAAAGCGTGATAATTATTAAATATGGGAATGATGGCACATATTTTCAGACAATCTCTCCTGGAAGGCAGTCATAGTGTGTACACAACCATGTTGTGTACACACTAAAGAGCCAGAAATAGCTGTGTAGTGAGAAGAGAGCTTGATAGAGAAGTTCAAACCCTGCTTTCTTTCTCACTTCAGTATGCTTGGCCAGTGACTATGTGAAGTGGGTGTAAATATTGTAAGTTTTGGAAAGTTATACGAAATCTTACTCGGTTCAAAAACCATCTCACCTTTGCTGAATTTACCAGTTCTCCTCGTGAATCTTTTGGTGTCTTTAAGGAGTGGCTAATAGCGCGCCTTTTCTTCACCTGCTTGTGTCAGGTCAGTTTTGACTATCTGAAACAGCTTTCCAACCAAAAGGCTAAAATAAATGTTAATACATGATCGTGTGCAATGTGTGCTTACAAAATTCTCTGTCATATTCCTTTAAAACTACTTAAGAGTCTTGCTCTGCAGATGCTCACTACATATTTGAGGTGTATCAACAAAGTGCCAGCCGTGGTCTGTAGTGTGTTACTTACTATCTTTCAGTTGACTTGAAAAAACAAGTTCTCAGTAACGTGTTGTTGCCTTAGCAAATCATGCACCCACTAAAGTCAGCTTCCTCTGTGTAAAACCAACATACTTGGTATGCTTGTGATACATGCCCGTTCTCTCTTCTCAGTCTCTCCATCTTTCCTTCTCTTTTTCTCTTCCCCTCTAAGACCCTGGTTTGTTTTGTCCATTCCAGAGCAGAGAGCGTGGCTCATTTTAATTCAGCTGGCAGACTGATCACACATCAGCCTTGATAAGCTAAGTGGCCCTCAGCAGCAGCAATTGAAGGTCCTTTTACTCTTTTTTTTTTTTAATCACTTGCTTGTATGTTCCCTTGATAATCTTTTCAGCCTTATTTTTTATTTTCTATATTTTTGTCTAGTTTCTTAACTTGTTTTTCTTGGTTTTGTTTTTCTTCTTTGCTTGTAGATTTGTCTTATCTCAAGGTATTGGAAAATGATTTTTCTCCTCTTCCTTTCTCCTCCTATCCATAAAGCTCAGATTACGAGGGCTTATCACAGTTCAAGTTGTAAATAAGGAAGGATGCAACCCCACACCCCCCTAACAATTCTGTCATGATTTTATTTTTTTCCTCTTTTTGTGTTTAAGCAGATGCTTTGCCTTGCTCGGGTATAATACTATAATCCCTAAATCTCAGCCATTTTTCATAAAGACTCATAGGAAACAATTTCATGAAGGATGGGCCAAATTTAATCAGCAGCCTGTGAACGCAATTATCTTGGTGAAGGAGAGGCGTAGGTTTGGGGGATGGGGACCTTGGCCAACACCCCCATGACATCTACTATACATCACAAAAGAGTCTAACATTTCTCCTTTAGGGTGACACAAAGGATAAAATGGATGCATGTAAGCACGAAGATTAGATGTATGTTGATTTTAAAGTCTGAATGTTGTACAAAATTGTTTTCTTCTGACAGCTTTAATCCTTTAAGTTCTTCTTTTTACTGGTTTTACTTACTTTAAGGATAAAGGAAGTTGAAGTAGGCCAGAACAATGGAACACGTTCCAGCACCTTAAATGAATTAAATGTGATAGGTAGGTATGTTTAATACGTAATAATATCAAATGAGGTCATTCTTCATGTGCTGCAGCCTGGTGTTGCTTTCAGCTGATACTCACTGAAAAAGTACTATAGTAATTATATAGTAGGAGATTTTACATGCATCATGCCTTCATGCAGGTATATGTCGATAAAGCTGTGGTTGTGGTACTTCAACATTGAACATTTAGCTAGCACTACAGAAGGGGAGCTAGCATAAACTTTATCCTGCTAGAAGCAGTCAGATGATGGTCATAAAGGGGTGTACATGGTCAGCAATAATACACCATGACAACCAGCCTGAAACAGAGATACAAGGCAGGACGGATCTATGGTTTAAATGTTGTGAATGTTGCAGCAGAAATCGAGACTCATCAGACCAAGCAGCCTTTCTCCTCTGACCTCTGACAACGACAAGACATTTCCACCCAGATAACTGCCGCTCTCTGGATTTTTTCTCTTTTTCACACCATTCTCTGTAAACCCTAGAGATGCTTGTGTGGGAAAATCCCAGTAGATCAGCAGGTTCTGAAATATTCAGAACAGCCAGTCTGGCACCAACAACCATGCCACGTTCAAAGTCACTTGAATCCCCTTTCTTCCTCATTCTGAGGCTCAGTTTGAACTTCAGCAGGTGGTCTTGATCTTGTCTAGATGCCTAACTGCATTGTGTTGCTGCCATGCGAGTGGCTGATTAGATATTTGTGTCAACAAGCAGTTAAAGAGGTATATCTACCAAAGTGGCTAGCGAATGTATGTTAGCCCCACTGTAGTAATTATTTTTTTTATTATCTATGTCACCTATTTTTATCTGGGTTTTGGAACCCGTTTTCCACCTTAACACTTGATCATCAAGTAAGAAAGATAAAACTCTAGGTTTACATGAAGTAACAGGCCTTGGTAAGCTTGTGCAGGTAAAAAAAATTACAACATTTTTTAGTTTGATTAAAAGTAAGTTGCTCATTACCCAAAAAAAATGTCATAGTAGCCAATCAGACATGTCTTTTAGTCACTAGATTAAATGTACAACTAATGCATAAGGTCCCTTTACATACACTGATGTGGACTATACTAAAAAAATAAAATAAAATTAAAGAAAACATATATGGCAATTTGTCTTTGTCCAGTCTTTAATATCTTCCCTTTTTTTCTTCCATTTCACGTTTTAAATCTAATTTTCTTCTCCTCCTATTACTAGTCCAGCAGTGTGAGACACACACACACATACACACACATACACAGTGCCCACGCTGCTGCTCCTGACCGCATGTTCAGAGACAGTCAAATCCCACCACTGCCATCTCTCTGTTGTACCTCTCATGAAGCACTTTTATGTAGTCAAATTAATGCAGTTGTTCTTTTCAGGTCAATAGTTAAACACATAAAAGTGCAATTGCATTTGAATGGGTACCACCATTTTGCTTGGGGACTGCATTAACAGTGTTAAAATTGTGTGCCATTCCTGTGGGAGGTGCTCCACTGACCTTATAGAAAATATGAAGTTTGTGATGCATGATGTGATGCATTTCACACTATGGAAGTCATATTAAAGAAATTGTATTTTAATATGGTAATGAATGGTATCTTTATTATGTTTCCATGAACTCAGAGGTTAACCTGATACTTGAGCATTACAGTAGTTATCTCTGCTATATATAAAAGTATGCGTTCGACATTAGAAATGCAAATGTTTAGATGAGGTGACATGCCCCTGTGAGTTGTGCTTCTGAAGCTAAAGTGTCTCTTGCTCATTGGTGGAGGTTATATCCTAAGGAATTAAAATTTGTTGCCATTTTCTCTCTAGTCTTTGTAACCCAAAAGAAACATTTAAATTGTATCTCAGTTGAGTTGCAGAATGGTTCTTCAGGGCAGGGAGCTTCTTGTGAAACACTGTAGGGTTAGTAAGAATTAGTTACTATTTTTTCAATACAGGGAAATAATGAATAATGATTTGGGTTATGCTGAACAAGCTACCAACTTTTTACTAAAATGTTGCCAATTCCTAATAATGCAAAATATTAATACTAAATGCACATTAAATGAGCGATTTCTGTACAGTTGACACAAGGGGAAATTACTGTAGCTATACAGACCAAAACATGTTTCTCTGAACATTAGAGTATATATAAACATATCTATATAGTTAGGCATCATTAACAGTAACGTTACAAAGGTACCTTATACTTCTTTGAAAGAATATGTTACAATGGCATGATCTTTTTTTTTTTTTGTCGTGATGCTATTCGAAGCATATCACTTCCCCTGTTGTCTTCAACAGGGACAACAGGTCTTGTTGCACAGCATGCACAACAAGAATACAGGCACTCTTATTTTCTTTCTATTCTTTTTCTGTTCCACGTGAGCGTACACACAATTGTACATTTTTGTGTCTTTTGTCTATGAAAACATAGACATGTGTGTCCCCACTGCATTTCATTGGCAACGCTTGGGGACTGTAGGGCCAGGATGGAACTGTGTGGTGGCAGCAGATGATGGATTGGA
The DNA here is from genome assembly GCA_034780415.1 of Cichlasoma orientale. Lineage (NCBI taxonomy): Eukaryota > Metazoa > Chordata > Actinopteri > Cichliformes > Cichlidae > Cichlasoma > Cichlasoma orientale. The sequence continues at coordinate 103,900 of JAVDPK010001880.1, forward strand.
GGGTAGATCACCTATTTGTAGAGCAAATGCAGAGATTTGCTGTCCTGACATCTACTGTCGGCAACCAAGCGGCTCAAAGCACAGTGATTGACACAGCTCTGTGTGGCGGCATGAGCAGTGTCTCAAAACTCTAGACAGGAAATTTCCTTTCTTAAATGTTAGTGTTTTTGAGTGTTATTGGTGGGGAGAATATTTTTCTTTTCTTTTCTTTTTCTTTTCTTTTGGCAGGGATTGTTTTGACAGGGATCCTGTTCAGTTGTCACAAATGGGGAAAATTAGCTATACAGACCAAAACCATCTTTTGTACTAGACTGCAGACATGTTTATTTCTGCTCTAAAGATAAGCTGTTTAAAGATGGGGGTTGCCTTGCTTTTAGCATCAGCCTCAAGTGACTATTCCAGAAACTTTTTTTTTTTTTCATTTTTTGACTGGTTCCTCTTTCAGTTGAAAGAAAATTAAACCTTGAAGATGTTTTTACACTTAAAAACTGAAATTTTGGCTTCAAAAATTGTCAATTCCTCTGACAACAATAGCTTGATATTCATATGCAAAAAAAACTTGAGGATTTACTAATAAAATAATCTTTTTATAATCTTATACTTTTATATAATTAATATTATATTTCATAATATATTGCTGTTGTTGCCTTCTCTTCCATTCTTAAGCATTCTGAAACTATTTGCTGAATTACATTTTATTTCTTCTAATGTACCATCAGTGGATGATGACAAAGTGTTTTTGGAATTAGATCAGCTGTGCAGTAGCATTCTCTGTGCTTTACCTGAGAATAATCCATTTCTCTTAGATTGACTGATGATGAAACCATGTTTGATAAAGCGCCTAAGGCCTAAGTGACGCATAATAGAAATTGCAAGGGGACAGCTGAGTAATGCTGACAGTCTCCACACACCCCAACTCTTATGCAGAGATTCAAATTAGTCACCTTCTCATAAAGCAAACTAGTAATTTAATTGATGTTGAAGGCATGTATAGTGATGAGGACCTCATTAATGGCAAGCCATGTTTGTAAATGTTTATCCAGTATATGTCAAGGGCTTTTGAGCATGCGTCTTCTTGCGTGCATTTGTGTGTGTGTACAGCGTATGGGTGTGTATACTGTATTTCATAGTTTATATTTTGATGCATTTCTGCCAGTCTATCTCAGGAATACATCTTAACAACAAATACTTCTGCTGGGGTATCCAGCCTGAACATTTAGCCTTGCTGACCCAGAATGCATCCTCATCTTCCCACAGAGTTTCTCCTCACTGTTTTAATAGCAACAACAATGAAACCAAACTGAAGCTCTCAGAGTCGATAAGACGGCGTGTTGGAGAGCCAGAGCTAAATCCCCAGTTCTACTGCTACAGGAGAGAAGAAACACCTCTATCTTTTTGATTGAATACCTATCTATCTACTGTAATAGCCTGACTGTTTGAGTGTCTTCCTGAGTCTCTTGGTACCTGTCTATATTTCTAACTACTCTCTAGCTGACTGTGGTTGCTCTATCAAACAAGTGTGTTTCTCTTCATCTACTGAAAAACAATATGAAGTCAGACTAAAGTTAAGATTTGCAATAAATCTGTTTTCCTGATTGTGGTAATTCAACACATGGATTTACTTAGGTGTACAGAAATAAAAGGGTATTCGATAATGCAGTTCTCCAACATTAGAGAAGCTCAGCCACGGTTATGGTGTTTCTGTTGTCCTACATATGTCTTCATTAAGTAGCTCACTCAGCACCAATTAATTCTCTCTCACAGACTTGTTAATATGCCTTTTTTCTGATGATTGGTTTGCTTTTAGCTCCCCAGTCTTAATCAAACTCATCCCCACACTGCAATAAAGGAAAGAAAAAAAAGGAAAAGCTCTTACCATCATTTTGCAATTACCTGGATACATTTCTTGCACCTCTTTGAATATCATATTCTTTTCCCGCAACTATACTGAATATTGCTCCACCTTTTGAAGCCTGCTGTCACACAGAGATGCTTGGAGTTGCTCTAGGGACACGGAGGGGGTGGGGATGGGGGTGGGGGAAGTTCAGAAATATGAGTAGTAGCTACATGAGCAAACTAATTAAGACATTTTGTCTACCCACTAAACAATCAACAACAGGATTTAACCATTGATCTCCCCCTGGCTACCAGCTGCACACCCAGAAAATATGCAAGCCAAGCGTTTATTTCTAATGAAAGCAAAGCCTGCATGATTAGGGAATGTTATTGTAGTTATTATGTAATATGTGTTTGTTAATTAGACATCTCTTGATGAGCGAGGCCATGAAATATGCCAATAGGAAATACTGGAACTGTCTTGGGCAGAGCACCATCAGGGAGCCACTTATTGTAAACTATAATCTAAATTCATGAACAAGTCATGTCACACTGTTAATAAATGTGTGTACATGTATGCGTAGTACACGTTTAAATGTGCGGAAAGAATTAGATAATGAATTAGATGGTCAGTGGGGCCACTTGTGAGGGATTTGCACGTATTGTTTGAGAGCATGAATGAGGTATCTGTCCAGCTAATGGAAGCAATGCTTCTTACTAGGTTACACACACACACACAAGCATTCCCAAAGGCCTTTTGGCCTTTGTCATTATTAATTTTTCACTTCTCCGTGATGGGCAGCACTGCATGTATTACTTCATGCCCATTTGCAAATATTCAAACAATGGAAATTACAGGTATGCTGCATACTTGTTACACAGTGCAAGTAGCAGAATACCTAATGATAATTGAGAGGTCTTATGCGCCACGCCTCAAGGTTTAAAGCTACACAGTGATCAGACTCATTGTTTTCTAAGATTTGTAGACTCAAAATATTCTGTTGAGTAAAAGTAAGTATAAATTGGTCAAAAGAAAAATGGGCTGTGGGCTGTGGTGGCGATTTACATGAGGTTAGTTGTGTGCCGGATATAGTTGAAAATAAATTTGGCTTATAATTGGCTCCAGTTGTAGACAAACCAGCCAGGATGAAGATGAGAATCCACAGAAAATATACATGTATCATACTAAACTGGGGTTTTGATCTCCTGCAGGCATTTTTTCATAATAACTACTTTGCTTTGTCTGACATGGCCTCCTCCTAGTCAAGCGATATCACTTCTGCGGTGAGAAGCAGGATTAATTTCTCCCCCAGCTCCCAACACACATGCGGATAGATAGTGGGGGAGAGCTGAGGTTGTGGGGTGGGGAATCTGTGTAGGTAATACCACTGCCACCTATTATCCAACGATTATTATTTATATGAGCCTTTGTGGGATGATATTGTATTTGGCTCGTTTTGTGTGGAGCTGGTGGGGTGCCTCATGTATGATTATGTGTCTCATCGGTTTCAGCCCTGTGTCAGTAATCTGTTTGTATGGAGATAGAGAACACACAAGCTTTGTAAATAATGCAAATCTGCTAGTGGGCTTCACTTCTTCACTCCTTTTCTGCCATCCATCTCTTTGTGGTTTTCTTTAATCTTTATTTGTCTCTCCCTTTCGCTTTCCCACTCTTTCTCTCTCTCATAAAAGTCAAGATTAAGCATTCTCTAAATTCCTGCATTACAATAATCTGAACCACCCTGCGTATCCAATCATTCAACCGATTGTGCTGTGTATTTCTATGTGGAGAAAAAAACAAACAAACAAACAAAAAAGAAACAATTGTCCCTTTAAGCCTGATGATCATTGCTTTGACAAGGGAAAGGATTTTATGATGTGAGATAGATCACATTCATGATGAAATATAAAATTGAAAAAAAAAAAGTGTCAGCCCCGCTGCCCCTCAGTGAGGATAAAATCCTATGGATTGTTGCGATGGCCAAGGGGCATAATTGATTCTACCTGGTCACAGCACAGGAAGAAAAGGAAGAGAAAAACAACAAAATGGGAAAAGATCAGAGGTTGTAATAACAGCAATATAACATGGTTTTGTCGTGGCTCCCTCACACCAACAGCCACCATCGGATCTGTGTGACTCAAGATCAGCTGGTCAGCCCAAAATCCTGATAATTTCTTCCCTTCAACTGGAAGAAAAGTCTGGTCCTCATGTTTGTTAATGAATATGACTTTCACACAGAGAGTCATGTCATCGCCATTGTTAATTATAAAATTGCATTTCTCTTATAATTTTAGAATTATCAGTTGAACACAGCTGAATTTGTTGCATTCTGTGGGTAAATGTAATTACCCAGGGAGCTTACTGTGTACTTACCGTGTGTCTCATTTATTTCTCTTACAGAGATCCTAAGTGGAGGTGTTTATGTTGACCAAAACAAGTTCTTGTGCCATGCGGACACAATCCATTGGCAAGATATTGTCAAGAACCCCCGGACCCAACCTGTGGTGGTGCCCACCAACAGCAGTGTAACATGTAAGTAACCCAAGAAGAACATGTGACAAGGAAAAGAAAAAATGATTGTGAAAAATAAACTAAAAGTAACTAAAAACTTTTGGAGAATTCCGGAAAGTCCAACAATAACCTAAATCAATGGAAAGAAAGCTTCAAAAATGATGTGTCTTACAAAGAGAAACAATGTTTCTAATAAGGAGCAATTCAGGGAAATTTAGAAAAGCTCGGAGATCAGGAGCACACACACACAGACTCACGCACGCATACACACACATGCACATGCATATGCATGCACAGAGGAGTTGAGAGGTTGATGAGATACAGGTGGAAACAATTAGTGAGAGAGTAGATAACCACAGGAGCAGAAATACAAAGAAAACAAAACAAGAGAAAAAAAAAGACATGCAAAGAAAGTGAAATTTCAAGTTTACAGTTATTTACAAGCTTCACAATAAAGCTACCATTTGATCCAGTGGACTTTTGAGCATCTTAATAGTGAGAGATCATTTCATAATTTCTGTTTTTCCATCATCCTTCTTTTTGTCAAAGCATAAATTTTCTTTAATATTCCTGCACATTTAGTTTTGCACTTGATAGGAAGTTTCCACAAAGGGTATTTTTCCAGTCCAACCCCCCCCCCCCCCTTAAACAATAACATTTTGCATGTCTTAATTTCTCCCATGTGCCATTTTTTTTATTTCTTGATTTTAAAAGAAGTAGCTAAGACAGTGTACCCTAATAATGAGGATAGCTGATGACTACAGATGTGATGGCTCATTTGCTTAAACAAACTTGATTGAAGTCACAGCCGCTCTACCTGGCAGTTTCTGTAGCTCAAATTTGCAGGAATTTGAGCTAATTCAGAATTAGTCTTTGAAAAATGTCTTTAAAAAAGAAAAGCAAATGTCTTTTCACAATCGTTCCCCGCATACATGCTGAGACCTTTCAGTGGCAGTTTTTTTTTTTTTTTTGACAAAGAGGAGGACCATTCTAACAACCAGGTCGATTCACAATAAATGGCTGAATATGAGCGGCAAAACACTGTCATCACAAAATCACCCTTTGACCCTATTCTGTCACTCTGCTTACCATAACAATCCACAATGACTGGTAGCTCACATCACTTAAATGTCCTTCTGTAGCCAGCTGGAAGATACGTTAATGAATGCTTAGAGTTATGACGGGATTTATTAGTGTGAAATCCACATACTCAATCTGTCAGAGGACAGGGGATGATCAGGGAAATAACAATGCATTTCGTGATCTCCTCTGACCTATTATTGCTAATTTGCTGACTAAACCTTTTAACATACTGATTTCCTTTTGTTTTTAATTAACATTATTTTCTCATGCTGTTTGACATTTAAATCTAATGTTGTTTTTACCCCTTTTTTTTCTTCACACTGTCTCATCTCATTCATTTACAAATGAAAACAAATTAGCAAAACTGATAAAATGCTCTAGCACTGATTCTGAAATAAACAAAAGGAGTGTTTCATTTTGATGCATATGTCCTTGAAATCATCTCATAGCACTAGCTGAAGGCTTCAGATGCATGTTAAAAGCTCCAAGCATTGATATTCTGCTCAATCACCCGCCTCCCTGCAGCCCTGTTAGCCCTTGATCGACCCCGACTCCTTTGCGAGTCTTCCACCCTCGCTGAAAGATCAAGGGTCTGCAAACTTGTAATCCACAATTGAGAACATAATCTCTATTTCATTCTTTGGGGTGACACAAGCTTTATGTTGTTTTACTTGTGACTTATTTGTGACATGGTTGTGTTGTGGTTTTGGTTTCTTTTCAAAAATAAGGCTGTGATTTTTTTTTCAACCGATGCCCTGTTGATTCAGTTTAAACACCTCCATCTGTCTTTTGCCTTCCACTGACACTTATATGGCAACAGTTTTGACATTTTAACCTTCAGGGGCAGTTAAAGATTACGGTGCAGGAAAGAAGGTTGGACAGGTTTATTCAAGGTCACTGGGAGTTTAGAAATTGAGATAGTCATGGTCATGGTCACTGAATGGAAACTCTTTGACTTGACTCCATAGGGCACATAGCACAGAGAAGAACAGAGAATTAAAGACAAGCAGAGATTCTGCACACCTGGCAATGTCAGACAACCACTTATGGCTGGCTGACATTTATATTAATATCCCATTTGTATACTGCTTTCGTACAGGCAAAGCTGTCAGCCTTTCTCTCAAGCATTGTCATAGTGTTAGTTTGAAGGAAACTCACTGGAGAAACAGAAAAAAAACTAGAGGAATATAATGGTTAAAGACAAAAAGGGATAGGAATAGACATTAAGGGAAAGAGAGCTACAGAGGAGTAATAAATACATGAGGGATGGATAAGGAGAGAAATATGTAGTGGAGAGGCTCAAAAATGAGGAAGAAGAAGAGGGCAAAAGATGGAGATTCTCATGTTGAGCAATGGAGTCAGTCGGACGCTAATAGCTCTCATCTGGAGAGGCTGATGGACAGAGGACAGCACTTCTGCACTTATCCAGGCTCACTTCTCCCGGCAGTCAATTACTAGACAGTCAATTAAGTCCTCCAAAAACCCAGAAAGGCACTGGCTAAAGCTCTGAGGGTATGATGCTGCTTACTGCTTTTTTACTGCTTTTATCTCAACCTGATGTGTGCTGGTTTCATACTGGGCTGATTTAGTGCGGCACGGCAAAAAGAACCATCTTATTTTTGCAAAACAACCTGTGCCAAGGTTATTTAAGATTTTATTACCGGAACAGCACGTACCAGTCAAGGAAGATGCATCTTTCCTGCCTTAAAATATGAATAAGCGTATGTAAAGGTTGAAAAATTGCAATACTTTTTTTTAGATTATATCAATTAGAAAAATTATATATAAAATAAATGAATGAAGTCAATGAATTCTGTGAGCTGTATCTCCTCAGGAAGATTTGTCCAAAGATGAGCAGCCCTAATGGGAAAAAGCAGTTACCTTAACTTTGGAGCTACAGTACCAGCAGGCACAGTACCAGCAGGATCTAAGGCTGCCATATGGAGCCATCTAGCTTTGCAGACCCATACAGACGGTGATCAGTAAAATCTTAAAATCATTACTAAAATGTACAAGGTGCCAGCTGCAAGAAGCCATGACTTAGGTGTTGTGATGCTAACTGCTAAAACCAAGAAGTCTAGCATTTTTAACTAGGCGAGAGAGACACCTTTATGTGTAGGGAGTAGGGAAATCCTAACATAAAGAAAATATAATCAAGAATGACTTTTCCGAGCTGGAGTTTAAGAAGATCGCCATTGCTCACAGAGTATCTGGAAGGCACAGATAATGCATATGTAAAGAAAAATGTTTCAACCTGATTAGACAATATGTATAAACATACAAGCACACACATATTAAGTGTATTCACAGGTAAGCCTAATGATTCTCCATAAGTTTGTTCACTATTTGAGTTAGTTTAGGCGTCGGTTGAGAGACAGACTCCAGCACCAGTTCTCTGGCCTGCTTTAAGGTTGAATGATACTAATAATATTTTGTAAAGTTGTCATTTTAAATGCCAATAACCGCTTCCTTGAACTTTTGTGCAGGTCAAAAGTGCCACCGTTCATGCAATGGTCGTTGCTGGGGACCCAAAGAGGACCAGTGCCAAAGCTGTAAGTTGATTGCTATTATCTGATGATGACACTACATGACTTTGTAATGACTTGTTAGGATCACAGTGAAGGTCTTCAAGGACTGACATGCACAAATTTATGTGTAAAAACTTAAATGGATGGATGGATGGATGGATGGATGGATGGATGGATGGATGGATGGATGGATGGATGGATGGATGGATGGATGGATATTGTTGAGCTGAACTTTACTTTTGCATCTGCCAAAACTTCAATTCAGGTGGAAGATTACTGATAACTATTGTAGGTCAAAAATAAAATTTAGCATATCTTTAACATACCAGTGAATACATTTAACAACAACTTTTCAAGCTTTATTTAGTAGATATACAGTACCAATCAAAAGTTTGGACACACCTTCTCATTCAAAGTTTTTATTTATTTTCCCTACATTGTAAATGAATACTGAAGTTCTCCAGACTGTGAAGGAACACATAAGGAATCATGTAGTAAACTTAAAAGCAACAAACCAAAAAATGTTTTAGATTTTAGATTCTTCAAAGTAGGAACCTTTTGCTTTGATTACAGCTTTTGCACACTCTTGGCAATTTCTCAATCAGCTTCATGAGGTAATCACCTGAAATGGTTTTAATGAACTTCTTGAAGGAGTTCCCAGAGGTGCTGAGCAGTTGTTGGCTGCTTTGCCTTCACTCTGTGATCCAACTCATCTTAAAACATCTCAAATGGGTTTAGATCAGGTGATTATGGAGGCCAGGTCATCCGGTGCAACACTCCATCACCCTCTTTCTTGGTCAAATAGCCCTTACATAGTCTGGAGGTGTGTTTGGGGTCGTTGTCCTGTTGAAAAACAAATGATAGTCCCACTATCTGCAAACCAGATGAGATGCCATGTGTGCAGAATGCTGTGGTAGCCATGCTGGTTAAGTGTGCCTTGGATTTTGAATAAATTGTCAACAGTGTTACCAGCAAGGCGACCCCGTACATCACACTTCCTCCTCCATGGTTCACGGTGGGAACTACACATGTAGGAACCTGCTCCCCTTTTCTGCATCTTACAAACACTTACAAGCATTTGGAATCAAAAATCTCAAATTTGGGTTCATCAGACCAAAGGACGAGTTTCTGCTGGTCTAATGTCCATTCCATGTGTTCCTTGGTCCAAGCCATTCTCTTCCTCTTGTTGTTCTTCTTTAGAAGTGGCTTCTTTGCAGCAATTCGACCATAAAGTCCAGATTCACGCAGTCTTCTCTGAACAGTTGATGTTGAGATGTGTGTGTTACTTGAACTTGAAGCATTTAGGTGGTATTTTGTCTGGGGTGCTGTTAACTTGCAGTTTCTGAGGCTGATAACTCTGATTAATGTATCCTGTGCAACAGAGGTAACTCTTGGTCTTCCTTTCCTGGGGCGGTCCTGATGAGAGCCAGTTTCATTATAACATTTGATGGTCTTTGCAACTGCATGTGGATACTTTCAAAGTTCTTGGAATTTTTTTGGATTGACTGAATGAACTTCATTTCTGTTACGACCCGCAAAAAGACCAGCACAAAGAGCAGCAAAGAAGGGAAGTAGTGAACGGTGAGGAGAAAGGTGTAAGGTGTGGCTAGGTGGAGCAGACGGGCGCTGATGTGTGTGTTTGTGTGTTACTCCTGCTCAGTGGAGAGGAGAGTGGCTTATCTGTTGACCGTAACAACAGACGTGTCCGGGGTTTCGGAGTTCGTGGGTTTTCTTTACGGGGCGGGTTTGTAGTGTGTTTTTAGCGTCGTCTGCTTTTACTGCTTTTACCACTTTCAGCCGCGCAGGTGTGCCTGCGCGTGTGGCCACTTTTAGCTGTGGGGTGTGCCTTCTCCCATCACCTGTCGTTGAGCTGCTGCTCCCGCACCCCCCCCCCCCCCCCCAGGCTAGCGGGTCGTAACAATTTCTTAAAGTAATGATGGCCTCTTGTTTTTCTTTACCTAGCCGAGTAGGTCTTGCCATAATATAGATTAGAACATCAAATAGGGCTATTCACTGTATACCAACTCTACCTCTTCACAACACAACTGATGTCTCAAACACATTAAGAGTGCAAGAAATTCAAAAAATTAACTCTTGACAAGGCACAGCTGTTACCTGAAGGCCATTCCAGGTGACTGCCTCATAAAGCTGACTGAGAAAATGCCAATATGTGCACAGCTGTCATCTAAGCAAGAGGTGCCTACTTTGAAGAATCTAAAATATAAAACATATTCTGGTTTGTTTTAGTACACTTATTTTGTTTACTAAATAATTCAATATGTATTTCTTCATAGTTTGGATGGCTGTAGTATTAATCTACAATGCAGATACTTTTAAAATAATGAAAAACTACTGAATTAGAAGGTGTGTCCAAACTTTTGACTGGTTCTGTATGTCATGCATGTACATATCCATGTGCACCCATCTATGGTGATGTCTCTTTTTTCAGTGGTTCATGTGCCTTTCATGGTTAAACAATGTGATCACTTAAAAATAGTAGAGTTGTAACTGATATGTTACTGCACTGTGTTCCACTGAACTGCCAGTAACCCATTCCATTTAAACATTAAAGGATGCCAACTGGATATAAAGATAATTTGATCTTGTCTAAAGCTATAGAATCAGTCTGACATATACAGTAGGACCAAAATCAAATGAAAAACATGTTCTTTCTCTATACTATACTGTACTCTATACTATAATATACTAGTAAATATGTTATACATATATGTTTCTAAATACAGATTGGGCAGAAATAATAATAAAAAACCAGATAACATAATTAAACTGTATTTTCTCAGGTATGTCTTTGCAGAATATTGATATGATCATATATTTCGTTTTAATTTTAAAGATTCCCACATTGGGGGAAAAAAAAATCTCCAAATGATGGGATTTTTTTGTGCGAACCATTTGATGATTCATGACACCTTTTATTCCAACATCTTTCAGAAAATTAAAGTGACATTTTTGTAAAAGTTGAATCTCTAATTCTTGCATTAAATTTGAGTCATTTGTTGCATTGGGGTGTTTTACTGAATCACAATAGCAACTGTGCTTTTTGAGACATTAGACACTAGGCAAAAAATAATTTTCCAAATATCCTTAGAACAACAAAGAGTTTTGTCTTTTTTATATATGTTGAGTTTGTTGAGTTCTATGTATACTAGTCAAGAAAAGAAAAACGAGTTTGTGTTTTAAACAGATTTTATTCACTAACACTGTAATATATGTACAGATACAGCCACTTTGAATGGCTGCCCCCAGCCAGTTCCCAGTTTGAACTTTTAGACATCTTGCACTGCAAATGGCCAAAACTATTCAAAGTAAACATTCCTTCATTTATTCATTTCAGTCTAATCCAATAAATAAGTTAGACTTCTGTTTGATTCATGACTATGACCTACATTTCCCCCCTCAGGTTACACCTTAATGTATTTATTTATCATTATAAATTTCTTTACATTGCAGTACTGTGGAAAACCTTTTTTGTTATATTTTGCTTCCAAGGAGCCAGACTTTATAGTAATTTTTTTTGTGGTCTTGAGCAACAGTTCTCCGTGCTTTCTAAAGTTCTTTCACTCATTTTTATTCCTTGTACCTGACCATTTTCAGATGATTTTTTTAAACACTGACCTATAAATCATTCAAGCATAAAAAAGGCACCTAAGGGTGAACTAATGTAGTGTCTACACATAAAAGACAAAAAAAAGAACAATTTATATAAGAATTAATTTTATAATTTATCTTTAGACACTTATTTACTAGCAGCCGTCTCAAGAACACACCATTTGTTCCCATTTCTTTAGTTTAATCTACACTATATTTCCTAAAGTATTCACTCATACATCCAAATCTTTTAATTCAGGTGTTCCAATCACTTCCATGGCCACAGATGTACAGTATTAAACAGCACCTAGGCATGCTGACTGCTTCTATAAACATTTGTGAAAGAACGGGTCGCTCTCACGGGCTCAGTAATTTCCAGCATGGTACCGTGATAGGGTGACACCTGTGCAACGAGTCCAAACGTGAAATTCCACAGTCAACTGTTAGTGGTATTATAACAAAGTGGAAATGATTGGGAATGACAGTATGAAGTGGTAGGCCACATAAAATGACAGAGTGTGGTCAGCAGATGCTGAGGTGCATAGTGCACAGAGGTCACCAACTTTCTGCAAAGTTAATCGCTACAGACCTCCACACTTCATGTGGCCTTCAGATTAGCTCAAGAACAGTGTGTAGAGAGCTTCATGGAATGGGTTTCCATGGCCGAGCAGCTGCATCCAAGCCTTAATCACCAAGCACAATGCAAAGCATTAGATGCAGTGGTGTAAAGCACGCTGCCACTGTACTCTATAGTGCAGTGGAGACATGTTCTCCACTGCACTGAAAGGAACTCTTAATGCTTTCAGCATACCAAGACATTTTGGAGAACTTCATGCTTCCAACTTTGTGGGAACAGTTTGGGGATGGCCCTTTCTGCTTCAACAGGACTCCGCACCAGTGCACAAAGCAAGGTCCCTAAAGACATGGATGAGTGAGACTTACAAGTTTATTAGAATTGTAGAGAATGTTTGTTCCTTATATACTTTATTTCCCTGTATTTTTGCACATCTTCCAATACATCTTCAGTTAATGTGTGTGTGCACACATGCCCACTTGTACTGATTGACTTAACTCTGATCAGCTGTTTGGGCTGTGTTCTGTGGGGGCAGGGATGATGTGTTTGGAAATGAGAGACAGGGGAGACAGACTCAACATCACCAATAAATTGGTGTCTAAGCTACTGTTTGAATTCCATAAATTGAAAGTTTTCCTATTTGTTCACCAAATGGATGAAATATGCTCTCCAAATTAACAACATTGATCTTCTAGTGTCTAGTTTTCAGGAATGTAGCTCCACACTGCAGGAGAGTCAGCCTGGAGACTTTATTCTGACAAAGCAGACCAAAATAATCTGAACAGGCATACTTCTTAGATCATTCAGTCAAGTAGAAATGACTTCTGCTGCATTTTAAGTTATATTGTCCTATAAATTCAGTATGATGTGGTAAAGTTTAGGCCCCACATTCAGAATGAGGCATATTAGTTTGATGTGGCTTTGACTGCAATAATTTAAAAAAAATGAAAAAGGGTTTTAAATAGGTGTCTTTTTTATTTATATGCTCTTCTCTTGGTTGCAACGTTTTAAAAGTGTGATCTTATCAGTAACCTAAAAATCAGACAAATCTTCTGTGTGATTTTATTACAGATTAAAAAAAAATATTTGGAGAACACTATATCAGTGTTCTCCATATATTTTCTGATGATGATTCCCTCAAAGAGGACCATGTCTCCAGGCATGGAGAGTGATGTTTGGGCTGGGGGTTGAAAATCGTCCAATTTCTGTGGGGGGCTTGGAGAGCTGTTTGAAAGGTCACCTATTAAGTGAGAACAAAAGGATCCAAGGTAATGCTCATGATGGTTTGGGCTCTTTTACCTGTCAACAAAAGCAGTCCTTAAAAAACAGCTACCGTATAGCAATTTACTGAATAGGTGCAGTATTAATTTTATACAAGCTGTTTCTTACAATGTATGGTCTCCTCTGGATGCGATGCAAGCAGTCATCCATCTGTGCATGGATTGCACAAGTGTTCACATCTGTTATTGAGGAATTGGTCTCCATTCCTAGATGAGTGCAGCCTGCAGCTGTGCAATGCTCACTGGCTGTGGCTGCATCTGAAGAAATATCAGGTCTAAATACTGGCCAAGGAAGTGTCTGGAAACGCTTTTGATCCAGAAGGGTCTTCACTACTCTGGCAGTGTAAGGGTGGGTTTTGTCCTGCTGAAACAGCCACAAGGCTGGGATCCGGCTGCAAGATTTACACAAGTGCAGGTTGGAGTACCTCATCCCGGTACCTGTATCCAATCAGATTTTGACCAAGTCAACCAACAGTCAGATCAGAGCTAGTTCTCTCATGGACATGCTAGCCTGCAGCAACAGCTAAGACATGCATTCCAGCATTCAGCATGCCAAAAGCCTGGCCTCAGTCACATTAAGTGATTGGCAGCATGGTGGCACTGATGCCAATGTTATGTACACTGGTTACTTGTGTTCTGAGACCACTGGCTTGAGAATGGAATAAACTGAATCAGTTCTTAGATGTACAAGTGAATTCATTTTTGTTCAGTAAACATTGGTTAATGCAACGTGCTTATCTTTAGACAAATAAACATTAAATAAAGCCATTTATAAGTAGAGTGATATTTATAATAGTGGTTGGTTTTTCAAAAAGATGAAAAAAAGAAGTTTCATAACCAGTGCTTGTATTTGCTCATTACATCTTTTTTTTTCTATTAAAATCAATAATGAATGGAATTTTAAGACTTGTAGTGTGGTTCAGAGTAACTGTGGTTAGATTAATTAAGTGTCATAAAATGGTAGTTTATAAGGTTGCACTTTAGTTAATGGCTAGCTCTACAAGCCCTCTTCACAGCCTACAGCGGTTCATGTGTTTGACACATACTCACATCCAAAGAGTATGGCTGTGTTTGGCTATTTTGTAGTGGATCAGAATAGAACATCATACTGCATGCTGTCAAAAACAAAAACAAAACACTGACATGCACGCATGCTTAAATTTCTTTTTCTTTTTTCCTTAACATACCTCATTACCTCTCATATTCCCTTTATTCTTTGATTGTACCACCCTTGATTAATTTCTTCCTCTTTGTCCATCACTTTGTGCTTAAATCACTTCATCTGTGCCTTCCAACCCTGGAATGTGTCATCTTATTTGTTCTGTGGTTGTGATCTCATTAAGATAATGACAAATGAACTGTTTGACCAGGACCTGTTGACAACACGTCACAGAGCAAGTCCAGATAAGCCCTGGCCCCATCTATCTGCCTCGCTTTAGTTGTGATCGCGCTAACTCTCTATCTTCATCCATTTATTTGTGGATGTCATAATTCATCTTTCCTTTTATTTGTTTTCAAAAAAGGAAAAAAAAAACTTTAATTCTTTTGTGCTGGAATGCATAATGATTTTTTTTAAAGTCAAATAAAATATTGGTGTAATTGTCTTTTTGTAGCATTGTGTAAAAATCAGCATTAAAGTGTTAAGTTAGTAGATTTGGAAGAAACAAATACTCCTAAGAAGTAAATTACAATTCAAAACAACTCTTGTAACCAAGTCTCAAATAAAAAAACTAGAAGCGGGTATCTCTGTTCGTAGAGGCAGATATTTTTTTCCCCAGAAGTACAGATGTTATATTAGTTTTATCTATAAAAAGATGCAGTCAATAAAGTACACACCTACTTTAAATAAAACAGCAATTTTTATTACTTGCACTACTGGCTGAAGAGATCACAACAGACAAGTTCTGTGTTCCTTGATAATAACAGATGACATCAGAGCTTTTGAACTGAGTGGGGATTGTTTCATTCGGACCAGTTTTAATCTTGCTCCATCTTTCCTATGTTGAATTGTAATAAAAAAAAAAAAAAACATTCTGGGTCTTCTAATCACATCATGGAGAAATTTACAAGCTGTGACTATCTCAGGCCTATTGGCTCAATGATTAAAAAAAAAAAAAAAGAGGCATATGTAGTCACAAATATCCCAGGGTGAAGATGATAGTTTTGGCAGTTTTTTCATTATAGCCTTATCACTAGAGCTAATTGATGAGACATTTTTGAAGTACAAATTATAAACAAAGGGCGTTAATTAAAAAAAAAAGATTTGTACTAGTTAAATTAAGCATACTATTTATCATTTATATGCTTTCCATTTGCTTTAAGAGTCTGTTGTTTTTTTTACTTTCATCATAAAAAATAAATAAATGGTAAAAATAAAAATAAATAAATGGTAATTCAGGTTCCTGTGAGTAATGCCACTGTCCACAGTTTGTTCAAACGAAAGCTTCCAGGCATTTTTCATGAGATGGATTCATTATGTATTTATTGGTTCCAGCCTGTAATTTTTTTTTTAATTCTTAAAGTGGAATTTCAAAGCCAAATTGACAAACAGCATTGTGTCTCTCGCTGTCTAGGCCATTTGTTTGACAGTGAATAAAGCAGGCTATATTATTGCAGGCCTGGCACCGTTAATGGAATGCTACTGATGGTACATTGGGGTCTAGACGTGTGTGTGTGTGTGTGTGTGTGTGTGTGTGTGTGTGTGTGTGTGTGTGTGTGTGTGTGTGTGTGTGTGTGTG
>JAVDPK010001880.1:120159-137063 GCA_034780415.1 Cichlasoma orientale
GTGTGTGTGTGTGTGTGTGTGTGTGTGTGTGTGTGTGTGTGTGTGTGTGTGTGTGTGTGTGTGTGTGTGCGCGCACCCATGTTTGTTTGGCGACTTGTCCGTAGCTTTTATCTATCACAGTGATAGTGTCCTGTCAAGGCAAGGCTGAAAGGAAGCATAACACCCATAAAAAATAGGGGCATACTCAAAACAAAAATATGCACCAACATTAGATGTATAATGTTGTGTATATAATGATGTACAGTAGCATACTTACATTCCCCAACAATCTTTACTTTTCCAATTAGCTTTTGTGTGTACATTTCCCAATTTTTTTATTTTTTTTTAAAAAAGATGTGATGCGACGCTGTGCATGGCCATGCCCCGAAAGTTTTAAAACATGTTGCTGAATCAATCCAATACATACATGAGTGATCACATTTCTCTGCTTCAACCTTTGCTGTGTTGTTTTTGTATAGGTATTAAATGACGTGCACTGCAACAAAGCATTTGCTAAAATGAGTTTTGTTTTTTGAATACAAGTTGCCACTAACTGAAATGCACAGTCTCTAGAACCAATCGAGCCATTGCCTTTTCTCTAAGTACATCCATTTTTTTCCAGTAAACTGTATGAAATATGCATTTACATTTTTTTAACCCACAACAGTGAGATAAAACTTCATCTTGTGCCAATTTTACTGGTTCATCTATAATAGCTTAGTAATGTGTTCTGGCTCTATAACACTTAAGCTGTGTGTCTTACCAGCTGTCTTTACCTGTGAAATGTAGGGGTCCTATGTACATTAACATATGGATGTCAAGAAGAGAGGCACACAGACATATGGCGGCCCATATGATTGCAAAGGGCATTTAAGGAAAACGTGAACAGACGTTCACTTCAGTAGTACACTCAGATAAGAATCACTGTCTTTGTCACACCCAACTAGACAGCAGATGAGCGCAGAGATGAAAACATGATTGAAGATAGCTAGTAAGTGATAAAAATACTTCTACTTCAACTGAACTCACCAAACACAGACACGCATAAACACATAAATGCAGACGTTTTACAAAGCAATAGTCCTGTAGACCGTTTGACTTGTCATCTACGGGTGTACCCAATATCTAGATGTGGAAGAATATAGTTGTGCATGGACATTTTAGAATGAGGTTATACTGTAAAGTATTTCAGTTCAGTTGAATGGGTTTGAGAGACACAAGAGTTTCAGAGCAGAAGGTGACAAATTGAACCAAATTGCCAAACGAAACAGTCCTGGAGAAAATAAAATCTTTGATAGCATTATTGTCTTTTCCTTAAAACTTTCCAGTGACTGGTACTTTATTTTTTTTTTAAACTCCACCAGCGATTTGAACTGGCTTGCATTTACATTTTATATATACATATATGTATGCATAATATATATGTATTATATATACATTTTATCCTTTGTTTCTGTCTCTTTTCTACATGCCTGTAACTTCAAAGTAACTAAGACAGTGTGTGCGGAGCAGTGTGATGGCCGTTGCTTTGGTCCCTTTGTTAGTGACTGCTGCCACCGTGAGTGTGCAGGTGGCTGCTATGGTCCAAAGGACACAGACTGCTTTGTAAGTGAACACATGTGCACGCACACACACACACGCACGCACACACACACACACACTTTACATCAATATAGTGTAAAAAAAAAAAGAGGTTAAAGTGGTAATATTCCTGGTGATGTTACCATGTCAATATGGTTGCAAAGATAACATGTCCTGTTAAAACTGTGCTTTACATTTCGTTTTGTTTTGTTTTCTTAAATCTGACACATTTTACTTGTGACTTTTTCCTTCCTTCAATTTCAGGTACCTCTTAAAATGGATTTCACTCAGTTTTTAAATGCCACTTGTATGGCAAATATCATTTGATGACATTTAATTCTCTTTTCTTCCTGACGTGAGTGTCATTGTTAAATATAGACTTCACCAGGAACTCTTCATTCTGGCTTTTTGCCATGCGCTTTATCAGTTTTATCCATGCTTGTTTGCATGATAAACTTGTGTCTGAGGGTGTAATTCTTTGAGGTTGTAAAGTCCATCGTTAATGGAGCTCTTCTGCCTGGCTTTAACAAAGCGAGTTCTCTCTCATCATTTTTTTTATTCTTCTGTGTTCTTCACAGTCAACACAAAATTGAGAAAGCAGCAAATTCATTCAAATTCTTGAATGAATCTTGGCAAATTTATGGTCTTCAGAAATAACTCTTTATTTTTAAAGCATTATCATATATAACATTGAATTTATATATATATATATATATATATATATATATAGTAAAAAGAAAGTATACACTTTTTTCAGTTCTATAGTTTTTCATATCAGGACATAATTAAAAATTATCTGGCCCTTAGCAGGTCTTAAAAATAGGGAATAACCCATGGCATACTACACTGTGTCATTATTCATTACGCAAAACACTAAGTCAAAATGCCAAAGTTGTCCCATGAAAAACTAAGTACACCCTTAGTGTTTATATGGGAATTAAGAGGGTAGGCAGCAGCCAGGTGCTGCTAATCAAATGCACTTGATTAACTGATCATCAGCAAGTGTGACCACCTCAATAAAAGCAGAACATTGCTGCAGAACCCAGTGCCAAGGAGACATCAGCAGTGATCTTAGAGAAGCAATTGTATCTGCCCATCAATCTGGAAAAGGTTATTCGGCCATTTCCAAACAATTTGAACCCCGACATTCTACAGCGAGAACGATTATTCACAAGTAGAAAACATTCAAGACAGTTGTCAATCTTCCCAGAGGTGGATGTCCCAAGGTCAGACTGTGCAATGCTCAGAGAAACTACAGGCCTCGGTTAGCAAGATTAAATAAATATGGCTTGTTTGAAAGGGTTGCCAGGAGAAAGCCTCTTCTCTCTAAAAAGAACATGGCAGCATGGCTTACGCTGGCAAAGTTGTATCTGAACAAACCACAAGACTTCTGGAACAATGTCCTTTGGACAGACCAGACTGAAGTGGAGATGTTTGGGCATAATGACACTTTTGGTGAATACCAAACACAGGGTGTCAAAAACACCTCATACCAACTAGGTGGAGGAGGGTTGATGAATTGTCGTTGTAGCCATAAGACCTCGATCTGTATCCCAAAGTATTCTTGAGTCATATGTGAAGCCGTCTGCCTGACAGCTAAAGCTTGGGCCAAATTGGGTCGTGCAACAGGACAGCAATGCCAAGCACAGCAGCAAATCTACAACAGAATGGCTGAAAAAGAAAAGAATCACGGTGCTGCAATGACTCAGTCAAAGTCCAGACCTTGACCTGATTGAAATGCTGTCTCAGTACCTTAATAGAGCTGTGCATGAACTAACACTCACAAACCTCAATGAACGAAATGTTTGCCATGCATCTTCTCAGCCAAAAGTGTGGAAGCTAAGAATGTTTATTTGTATATCAAAAAGACACCCTTGAAATATATATTCAAATATATATGTTCAGCTTAGGCTTAACCATGGCAACCCACATTTTCTGTGCCCATTTTTTCCTCCCGACATCAGCCATAGAGTTTAGAAAGTAAAATTAAAAGCTTTAATGCCTGCAAGACAGCTCAAATGATACTCTTTCCTATCAGCATGCACCCAATTTCACTGAGGACTTGTAAAAGAAATAGCAATACAAACCCGTGGCCAGGCTGGCAGAAGCTATACACTTGGAACCAAATTTGAATTTTGGCCATCCAATCAAAATCTGTGACTGCGCGTTACATTACCCTTTATGTAATGATAACAACAACAATGACAATAATACTAACAATGATAAATACTTCTGTGGATGTTTGCAGGCCTGCACCAACTTTAATGACAGTGGGGCATGTGTGACCCAGTGCCCTCAGCCATTTGTCTACAACCCTACCACCTTCCAGCTGGAGCATAACCCTAGGGCAAAGTACACCTATGGAGCTTTCTGTGTCAAGAAGTGTCCACGTAAGTTTTACTGCCTGGACAAACACACGTACACACTGATACACGTGCATACTGTATACACATGCCTGGTGCTTTAAACATTAATCTTATAACCTACTAATCTACCCTTTAAGTACTAATTCCATGGCACAGTTTCAGTTTACTGTGCATACTTACACCTGCATTCATGTGCAATCCAGCAGCTGATTGCCATGGTCTTGTACACACACATGCATGCAGAAGGACTGGGCAGCAGCAATCCCTGTTACATTCTTTACAACCCTTGTTTGCATTAGATTAGAAGCTGCAGCTGCTTTTTGAATTGCATTTACTCTGTAAGTTTCTCATAAATTTCTCATTACTGCTGGTAGATCATTTTTAGGGCAAATACTGGCAATGTAAATATAGCTTGTATCTTTTCCTGAAATAATCTTTGTGAGTGACTATGCCCATGTCTGAGGGCCAATTAGAATTTTAGATTTGGGTAACAGGGACATTTTGGAAAGTGAAGGCATTTTTAAATTCTGCAAACGGCTGTTTAAGAGTAACATTTGTATCAAGTTTAGTGTTAAAGAATAAGTTACGCAGGGTTTTAGATTTTAGGTCACAATAATGGGCATGATATGCATTTTTCAGGGAGGGTTCTCACAGTGACAATGTATTTTTGTTTCTGTGTCTTTTTTTGTTTTTTCTTTAAGTCCAGAAGCTTATTTACATAACTGCCACTGCATTAACTTCATTGCATATAAATAGTCTAAACAAGATAGGGCCATCATGTATTCAGGTGCCTGAAATATTTTTCTTGACTTATCCTGTAGGACATAAAAACATTTATTCTAGAAACTTGAATCATTCGTTTTATGCTTTGATTGGTTAATTTCTCCATACAAATAAATAAATAAATTCCATAGATTTGAGATGCAGTGAATTGTCCTGCTGTCTTTTGCAAAAGGACAGCCAGCCAAAGTTTTATCCTTTTCTGTTTTTCTGTCATTTGCTAGCAAAATATGCTTATGCTACTATTTTTATTGGTAATGGATTTGGACTTGAGATGCACTTAGAGATGTATCCTTCCTCTCACCCTGTGAAACCTGGTTTAGGCTCAAGCACTCCCACAAGCCTAAATTGGATGAGCGGTTAAGAAGATGGATGGATGGATGGATGGATGGATGGATGGATGGATGGATGATAACATGATCAGCTGCAGTTCTCAGTAGGGCATAAATGGTCAAAGTCTCATTAAAACACCTATTCATGACAGGCCATCTACCTTGTTTGCAAAGCCAATAGAGGTGATTAGGAAGCAGATTGCTGGGTCTGCATTAGAAGCCATATGCCTTCTCACTCCTGAGTATAATTTTTAGTCGTGGTATTCATGCATTATTTTGTGGCCACTGATAACCACAAGCTAACCACTTACCACACCCAGAGCTAATTGTGGACACCCCACACTGTTCAAACATCACTGAAAAGGCCAACCAGCAGGGAGGGAAGGGGAGCTCTGCGCTTGGAGGCATTATTACTTTTAAACAGACACAAGATAGAGGCTAATATGATCAGTTTACTATTTAGTGTCATTAAAGTATTTCCCTTACTGCTGCATTTTCATGTAGTCGTTGTTTGAATATAGTCTATTCAAAATAAATAAGTAAGTAAATAAATAAATGAATGAATAACCAAATAAATAAATGAAATATTGGTGAGGCAAAGTCACTTTCAAAGTCACTTTCAGCACTTTTTTATGTGATTGCCTACACTCCACTGCCACTTACTGTTCTGTATGTTCCTGTGTGACAAACAGCAGCCATCTGTATTTGACATTTACAATGAATTGTTTTCCAGATAACTTTGTGGTAGACCACAGCTCCTGTGTGAGAGCATGCCCCAGTAACAAGATGGAGGTGGAGGAGAACCGCATTAAGATGTGCATCCCGTGTACTGACATCTGTCCAAAAGGTAAACTGCAAACACATGCTATGGATGGAGTAAATAATCTGTGAATACCCCCCATTGATGTAGCTATTTATGAAGTTATTAGCATGATTAATTATGGTAATACCTCAGTTGTTTATGTTGGGCAATCCTAAGAAGCTATGTGGTGCATACGAATTTTAATACAGCTTTGACCACATTATAATTAACATCTGTATATACACACTTTTATTCATTTTCACTGCTGGACTTGTTTTGGTAAACACAGCAACAGTACACATTATACTGATTACATCAAACCCCTAATCTATCTTGTGCTTTGTGCACTGGCAACATTGAATTAATCTAATGCAGGTTTTTCTTTGTTGCTTCACTGTGTTTTGTTTAGCATGTGATGGTATAGGTACAGCCAGCCTACAGACTGCTCAGACAGTGGACTCCAACAACATTGACAAGTTTGTCAACTGCACCAAAATCAATGGAAACCTGGTGTTCCTCATTACTGGAATCAAAGGGTGAGAGCTGAGAACATTCAGCTGATCGGAATGACTGAAGAAAGAGTGAAAAAAAAATCTGTCTAAATACAAAATGTATTTTCCCAGTCCATTCAGCCTTTCTGTCAAAATATTCAAGCACTGAGCACTCACAATGGGTTGTTGAAAAGAGCCCACAGGTAGTGCACACCTCACAGAAGTTCCAAGTACCTAAAAGTAGAAATTACAGCTGTAAGTCTACCGTGACCATTTTAGCCTTCAGCCAGAGTCAGTGTGCACCTGCTGGTCTCAAAACATAGATGGCGTGTTTAATTTAGTGGGGGATTGAATCTATTATTAATTAAGATAGACGATGCTCTTCAGTTGACAAGCAAATGAACACCCGTGATGGACACATTTAGAGCACGTGTGCCGAGAGTGTCGCCTCTCTGTGCATAGATCTCTCTGGGGCTGTGCCCTTGAGTAGCCACAGGCAAAGTATCAGCTTCTCCACTGCTGCACCTGCTGACTGACTCTTTCTTTTGTTCCATTCTCAGCCTGCTTTATGGAGTTTTTCACTCAATAATGTGAAAAACTCAAAAAACAAAAAGAACCCTAAACTTTTTTGACAAGTGCAATTTGATATAAAACAGATCATAATACTGGTATAAAATGATATTTTAAATACCTCAAATAGTACAAATATACATGCAGACACAGACACACAAAGAAAACGTTTTAAAAACGTAAATTGCTTCCACAACAGCATTGAACAAGAGTCTAAATAAACTGCAGACATCGACTGTCCAGTTTTTCTTCTGTATTACAAAATTAATATAAATAGCTCTCAACTCGAGTGTCGCCTCAAAACATAAACACAATTGGATCAAACTATTAAGTGGATGGATACATTTGAATAATATTACTACTGTCAGTAATTTCAAGCGGTTTGTTATGTCTGCATTATACAGAACTATACGTGTGCATTCAAGTAATGATATGTTTTTCAATAGATTTTTGCAAAAAAAAAAAATAAATAAAGCACAGTATCCTCAGAACACATACATGCTGTACCAGTTCAGGCAGCATTCAAGAGTACATTGCTGTATGTCTCCTTAAAGCGCAGCAAAATTTTTCTTTCCTGTGATCAGGAATGTCCTTGCACATACAGATTCAATTCAATTCAATTTTATTTATAAAGCACCAAATCACAACAGGCTATTTTTTCTTTTACTTCCCTTTATTTGTTTTTGTCATTCTGAGCTCTCGTTTCATTCACAGGGATGTCTACCATAACATTGAAGCTTTGGACCCTGAAAAACTCAATGTATTCCGCACTGTTCGGGAAATTACAGGTGAGTGTATGATTTGCACTACATGTATCTTATACATATGATTTAATAAAAGAAAAAATATGTATTTACTCTTACTGTCACTTCTTTTCTTGAACATGAAATTTTCATATAAATGCCTATAGATGCTTGCGTGCATCAGCATATGTGTTTTTTCAAGTCCTCTTCAATCCTTCCCCCCCTTGAGAATGTCCACACCAAGGACAGACATTACAGAATAAGATGAATATCATATGAGTCTTTCAGTCTCCTCTTTCTCTCTACTGCTTCTCCCTCAGGGAGTCCCTAGCCTTGTCCCTCAGCCCCAGCTCTCCCTTCACGCACCATGAAGAAAAGATCCAGAACATGTGGTGCACATCGTTAATCCCCCAGCTCCCCAAGCCACCTCCACTTTTTAGCTGCATGTATACTGTCATCCTTCCAACCCCAACATTTGACAATGCCATCAGAAGAAAACATCTTATCTCTGATGTCATATTCCTGCAAGCAGTAAAAAAATATTCTTGGAAAATATCACTGGTGATATTTAGCTATGAATAGCAAAAGCAGATGCCTCATTAAACAGTACACCCCTTTCATTTGAACAGTACTTATTTACTTAGGATTATATTAGGTTATATTTGATGTAAATTATACTTTTAAAAAATTTGTAAAATAAGTTCAAGGTCTCACAATGACATTTACAGCCTGTGTTAGATGCTTTACTTTTTGCATAACTTGTAGCAAACAAATATTATTATAACTGATAGCCTTTATTCTTTAAATGTAAAAGGCGTAACAAATGTACACAATTAGGTACCAGAATAAATGTAGTATTAATAGCAGTTTTGATACTTGTTCATGACACATATCATGCTTTTGTGCTGCCACCACATCTGTCTGTATTATCTAAATGTGATAAAGCACACCACTCTGATTTAAAAAAAAAAAAAAAGAACATGGGTGGCTGCAGCTAAAAAGTAAATTTCATAGTACAGGTTTAGAAGTGAAACAGATAATAACAGCTGCATCCAAAATAACAATATTTTATAAATGCCCTTCCCTTAGTGGAAACAACTGTATAAGTCAGATTGTTTACTGTTTAAACTGACCAAGACATTCTCCACAACTTGACTTTGAAGGCATTTTGTTTTCTTGCTTTTCTTCTCTGATGGTTAGTGATGACAGTTTGAGAGCAGGTGATGGGGCATAAACCAGTGACCATGTGGTCAGACATGTGTGTCAGCTCAGCTTGTCATCTGTCTGAGCTGTCAGGAAAACGTGACTTTTGACAAAAGCAGGCAACCTGCATCCATGACCCCAAGGTCACAACTAGCATTGCTCTAGCTTTCAAATGAGCTGTGTAGGAGGACAGTTTTCATCATCCACACCAGCATACCCATCCTCCTGGATCAAATTTGACTCCTGCTTGTTTTTTTGTTTTTTTCTTTCAGTTGCTCCTTACCAGGTCAGGCTTTACCCAAAGAGTGGGCATAGCTGGCATGATTCAGCATAAGTGGGTTTCTCAGTGTTGTGACTCACAATGTAATCACTACAACTTAAGCATTCTTAACCTTTGCTTGTGAGCTCGTGGCTTTTTTTGTCTAAGTGGCACCACGGTGCAATTTTGAGTGCACATTGGTGTGCTGCTGATGTGGCCCCCAGCAGAACATGAACCACTGATAAGTGAGCTTTTCATGTGCATGAAAATGCAGAGACAAGACAGACAGAGGTGAGAAGCTACAAAGCTATTGTTTTCCTCAGCAGTACTCAGATGAATTCCATTTAGATTACATTTATTTTTGTGTTAAAATCTTCACATACATTGCTCGTACAGGTAGTGTGTTTTGCTAATAAACACTGCTGATTGTCTGTACTGCTTTAGCAATTCCTCTCATCTTGTCTGTACAATCTGAAATGTGGTCCTATGTTGATACACGCCTACTATAGAGGTAACATGAACACTTAAATATCAGTCATAATTATATTTTCTTGTTTTGTTTTGTCAGACATACTTAAAGACAATGCTTGCTAAAATTTTAAGACTCAGAAATTTTGTAGCCATAGAACAGAATATGATTTAAAATTGCCTAGCAATTTTTGTTGCCTTGTTGCCTCACAAATTATCTTAGTAATAGAACACAGTGCATTAAACACGATGACCTGTGCTCTGAATTTGTTACTGTCCCCAAGAGGGTGCCCCAGGGATCTGTATTATATGTGCTTTTATTCATTATTTATATCAGTGACTTGGGTCTAATGTGTCAGGTGAAAACTTGCATTTTTATGCTGATGACACAGTTATTTACTGCTATGGTTCAACTCTTATTCAGACCCTTGAATCCCTGCAGTAAACATTTGTTGCTGTCCAGCATTCATTAATTAACTTGAAACTTGTCCTCAATGCAGACAAGACTAAGCTAATGGTATTTTCAAATTCTAGGAAGAAGCAAGAATCAAACCCCTCAGTGTTCACTCTTGAGGGACGTGAAATAGAGTTGGTGCACAATTATAAATGTTTGGGTCTTCTAATTGATGACTCCCTTACTTTCAATCCAAATGTGGAACACCTTGTGAAGAAGCTGAAGCATAAGTTGGGTTTTTATTTTTGAAACAAGTTGTGTTTTTCTTTAAGTGCAAAAAAGTGGCTTGATATTTTTTTTTGTCTATATTGGATTATGGAGACTTGTTGTATATGAATTCCTCACATTTTATACCAACTGTAAAGTGTCGATGCATCAGTGTGACCTATATGTTCAGGTGGGGTGGCCTGCTTTGGCCATCCATAGGTCCTGTCATTGGAAGGCATTACTTTGATTAGTACCAGCCTATATTTGTGCTTTAACTACACTGAGAAATTATGTTCATTTCGTTCTCAGAATCAGTTGCTGCTTTCTGTTCCATTTGCCTGCACCGAACTGGGTAAAAAGGCTTTTGTTTATTCTGTGCCCTCCTCATGGAACAGGTTGCAGAAAGATTGGAAACTGACTGAGTTAATTTCATTGAGTGCTTTTAAATCCAAATTTCAAATTTTTATGGCTAACTCCACTTGCACTTGTTTTTCTTAATTATGTTTGTAAAATTTTAACCATTTTACATTTTTTCTCATGTATTTTAACTATGTAATTGTTTAAAGGTGTGCTTATCCTGGCCAGGACTCCATTGAAAAAGAGGTTCTTTATCTCAATGGGACTTTCCTGGTTAAATAAAGGCTACATTAAATTAGAAAAGCATTTCCTTAATAAATGTTTAGTATTTAGTACTTTATACTATTCACCCAAAATACAGTTTATGGATGAGGTTAATATTTCCCACAATATTTGCTAATTCTACATGAATATTTATTGACAATAAAAAAACAAACAAATTGGATTTTCACACTCATTATTTCTTATGGTGATATGTTTACAATACTGAGGTATTTTTACATATTATACACAAACTACAGACTGCATCACATGTGAACATCTTTGTTGCTGAATTTGTATCACAGTGAAGTAATGCAGCGCAGTTAATAGAACCAAACAGTCATCGCAGCCAACCCTTCCAGCCACCTTTAGAATGTTACTTTTATTTGTAAGAATTGTATTATGCCATTGCCTGGTACACCATGTATAATTTAGAAGCTCACTGCCTGCCGTGCATTTTGGAATTATTGTCTCTTTTACTATGCAATGGTCATATGCAAGCCTCACTTCCCTCCATTTCCCATGAGCTGCTACTTCTTGCGTTGTAACAGCAGTTTGCTTGAAGTGCAAATGTGAAATGTGTAAAGATCTGCAGGATACTTAATATATATGTAGTTTGGGCATTCATGTATGACAGTTACTATTACTTGATAGTAAAAAAAATAGCGGCAACCTACTTTGTCTTAGCTTCTTGAAAAAAAAAAAGAAAAAAATTAAGTAGCATGTTTCTCTACTTGGACAAAAACACCAACTGTTCATCCTGAAACTTCAACAAACACAACCTTATTGCCGCTGTCTTTCTTTTCTTTTTTTTTATGTATTCATTTATTTATTTTTACCTTTCTTATCAACAACCTGTAGCCACTGTCTGACGATCCATGCCTTCCTTGTACAGATAGCACATAGCAGATGTGCGCCGTTATCTCATGCCTACATTAGAACTGACAAGAGTTCAACAGGCAGTAGCATCCTGAGTAGAGAACACCCAAAGCCCTATGAAATAGCACTGTGCCAGAACAGTGAGGTGCCTCAGCACCGCGGGTTTTGTCATTAAAACAATTAGTGTTGACAAGTACAACGCTAACGATTCTATAGAACTGCTGCCTCTGGGCTAAGAGGCACTCACAGCATCATAAACTGCACATCATGAGAAACAAGATGGACAAATACCAAAGAGCAATTACCTTTTACAAACCACCATTCCCCAGCAATACATTTAGGATTCTGTGTGAATACCTCATAATGGTTTATAATGGAATAAATTCCTCTTTTATTCTAATGGCTGCCATTAAGATGCTCTCATTAAATATTCCCTTTAAAAAGAAGAAAAGGGCTATGGATGTAAATTACCTAAAAAAAAAATTTTCCATTTTGAGAAGTTGAAAAAAAATACAATTTTTCTACCTTTTTGGTAGTAACTGTTGTACTTGTGCTTAACAAAAACAGAAATTGTCTAGTATGACAAGAAATCATGTACAGTTCCACACAATTATCTGTTCTGTACATTTCCAAATTAAACACTTAATAAGCATTTGTGAGACCCTATCATTGCTTAGGTGGGATTGACAAACACAATGATGTCCATGAACTGTGTTCTGTGTTGTTTGTCAACAAGCCAAGAGTGGCATTGTTACTCCACAGCTCTACTTACCTTTTTCCGCCATTCCTCCCTTTCTGGACCAACAAAATTATGCATCCTGTGGGAAGAAATCACACAGTGTAGTATAATGGAGTCTGATACTATTTATTGACTGGAGTATGGCATGTTTATTTTTTTTATACATGCAATAATATTTGCCTGGACTCTGGTTCCTTCCACCTCCCTCTCCTCCCCCCTTACCTCTGCTCTTCTCCCCACTGTGGATTTATCTTTGGTCTCATAGCCTCATCCAAGTGTGTTGTTTGTCCTCTGGTGTTGGCTTGGGGATTGTAGCACCCTACTGTTTTTCTAATAAATATTTCATATTTCTGAATCTATTATTAAAAATTCTAAATGAGCCACGGCCATTTTCTCAGCTTTTGATTTTATCTCCTAAATGATTTAACAGCAGAGAGACAAATAAAGGAAACGCAAAAATATTGATAAGTCAGACTTGTTAAAGCTGGCACCAAACTCCTCTGTGGCATTGCCGTGCCAGAGATTTATCTGGCTTGGAAGTGCTTGGCTGCTTTCAGATGAGACTCAGGTGGTGTGGTTGCTTTGTTTCTGGAATGTTGCTAGTTCTAGAGAGATGCTGGTTCTCCCTGCTCACTTTATTCTTGTCACTGTGGAAATGGACAGTATGATAGACCGGTGATTCTAATCTTTCAGTACTCATGTGGATTTATAACCCATGTTCATCCTTGTCTTTGTTTAGGTTATCTAAACATCCAGTCATGGCCTGACAACATGACAGACTTGAGTGTTTTCTCCAACCTGGCAACTATTGGGGGAAGAGCATTGTACAGGTACCTAATCGCATAAAAACTCTGGAAATCAGAGCTCAATACTTCTAAATGAATAGCGAGCTTGGTAATTTCCAGTTCTATACAAATAAAGTGTATTACTATTATTATTTATTTTTACGGTGGTGATATATTGTGTGTGTGTGTGTGTGTGTGTGTATATATATATATATATATATATATATACACACACACAGATAATGTTTAAGGGCAATTAACACAGTAGCACCTTTTTGAACAGTTCTTGCATTGTTGCAAACTCTACAGCAGTTTAAACAAGATTAGAAAAATCAGGTTCCAGTCCCAAGTTGCAATCACACATCTCTATCTCTGGTGATATAGTTAAATTATTTTAATGCAAATTGAAAGTAAATGTATTTTGTTGGCTAGCCTTCTGTGGACAAAGGGCCATGTTAATGTGTGAAGTGCAATTTTTGTTACCGCTAAAGAACACTGTGCTTAAAACATGCCAATTATAATGAAAACTTAGTTATTTAACCGAATCATAGGACATAATTATTTATTATTTAGATTTCACTGTTTTTTTCCCATAATTTGGAAAAAATTGCAGCAAAAATGTAGAGGGATTTGGATGAAAACAAAGTGAGGGTCTGCTGATTAAGTGTTGACTGAGAGATGTGGTGTGTTATTGTGTGTGTGTGTGTTCGACTGTGCGTGTGAGCGTGCGCATGTGCACTGCACCTGCCTGCAGATGGAAACAGCAGGCTGCAGTACAAATTATAGCCTGCCACCCACCCCTGCCCCATGCTTGATCCTGCATGCTCTCTGTCTATCTGATGGTTCTGACACCCACTGGCATCCTGTCATTTTTAAACCACGCAAGTGGGGCATATCAGGATAGTTGGGGGTAGGCTTTGAAGGAAAAAAAAAAGAAAGAGGGGGACCAGCAGACAGAATGATTAAAAACATCTTGTAAGTCACATTGCAACAGCATATAGTCTAATGTGATCACAACAAAAAAGAAATAATTAAAAATGCAGTGTATTATTCTTGAAATTATGATTCAATGATAGAATTATTGTTGACAAATCAGAGCACTGTGAAGATGAATGGTAGACTGTGATGTTTAAGCACAACAGCATTTCTGCAAAACCTGTGAAATGAATCCATCTTCTTCCCTGCCCCTTTTTTTCTTTTCACCCCCTTTCTTTTCCTCTTTTGTGCCTGTGTCACATCATTTCTTCTTCCTCCTGCTCCTCTGACTTCCTTTCCTTTGCTGTCAACCCCATCTTCCTCTCACCTCCACCTATTCTTGCCTCTCAGTGGGATCTCTCTGCTGGTGTTGAAGCAGCCGGGGATCACATCACTTCAGCTTCAGTCTCTGAGAGAGATCAGTGCTGGGAATGTCCACATTGCAGAGAACAGCCAGCTTTGCTACTACAATACTGTCAATTGGACAAGACTGTTCCATACTACAAACCAAAAGGTTCTTATTCGCAACAACCGAAGTCCACAGGAGTGCTGTAAGTTGATGCCACAACACAATCATTCTAAATGTCTGAATGCTAAATTTTTGGTAAAATACAAACATTATTGATTATCAAAACTTCTTTACCTTGCTTTGCCATTGCAGACACATGCTGTTGGATTGTGTGATATTCATGTCCCCATTTAGATTGTGTATCTAATGCTACACAGGCGTAACAAAAAAAGAATATATGTGCCTTACTTCGAAATACGTTTAATTATATTTATGTCAAAAGTCATGCGCGAGAAAAAAAAAAATTTTCTAAGCACATAATTTAATTTTGCGAGTGCAGGTATTCATTCCCCACGTGTAAATTCAACAACCTGTGTGCCCAGAATTCAGCAGCCACGTGCACAAAGAAGCCATCGCGCATGCGAGAGTCTGGTTTGCGCAGTTTCTCGTGGGAAACTCTCTGTGCTGAAAGCTGAATCTTGCTTGCTGGAAGCAACTGACTTCTGACTGTTTGAGTGGAGCCTAATGTGATTGGTCACTTTGATAGACAGTTCAGGTTACTGTGTTAAATCGAGGTACACCGTGGCAGCAACAGAGCTGATTTTAACCATATTTGTTTACAATTTGGAAAATAAAGTTTGCCGACTTAACTGTCAGCAGTTATTGTTTTCTGTGTACCAGTGGAAATAGTGAAAACTGTCACTGGATTACTTTAATGCTGAATAAATATTTAAAACTGGAGAATTCAAAGGCACATTCTGAAGTCTGCATTCCTGTCCCACTAATCTGTTGTACAGCATCACATACCTTTTATGATTTAAAAAAAAAAAAAATCTTAACCAAGTGAAACAGCTGTTCACATCTGGCTGCAGAGCGGGGCTTACTGTGGGTTCAGACTCCACTGAAATAGTTCATTCAGACAATATTACAGGTTCTGTGAACAGGCAGTCTGTGGAGTGCGCTGGAGAAGAGGCTGTGACAGGCTGTCTTTGTACAACACAACATGACAACTAAGTGAACTAGTGTGTCAAGAAACAGTTAAGGTTGTTGCTGTCATTTTCTAAAGAGTATTATGACTATATTACGCACCATCTGTGTAGCTGCTGTGTGCTAGGTACAGTATGGTTTGCAGTTATCTCTGTGCAGCTAACCAGCAGATTAACTTTAGTTATGTCTGTTGTAGATCCATCACTACAGACCACTGGGAGATGCCACATATCTATATGTTGTCTGTTATCACTGCTAAAATATTTCTTGTACAATTTTCTTCAAAAAAAAAATCATTTTAGTTTGATACGTTTATATATTTACAGATCTTAATAGTGTTCATAAAGAGACTAGCAGAGCAGTTTCTGGTATGTACTTAGATCTGTGGTTATTACTAAAATTACTGTTCACTGTTTATGGAAATGCTCTGATTAAATGCAGATTATCAACTTTTCAAGTATTCTATCCTAAAACATATGCTTATGTAACAAAGCAATAGTATATGAACATTCTGTAAAAATAAACCTTTAAACTATATAATAGTTGAATCATTAAAGTTTACACGTCAGCTGGAGCTAATTCACTATAGCTAAATCAGACTATAATTTATATATTTTTGCATTAATCTAACCCTGTTAAATAGCAATAAAGTGTTAAATTGAATTCAAAGTAAAATATTTGCTTTTGTATAGTATATCTTTTTATGAATAAATCAAAAATCACTATGAAAGAGTTGATCTGTGTTACGCATCAGTAATTTGCTGTTTTGAGGACTTTCTGACCCTTTGCTGAGTGAACTTTGCCAGTTTAACTACAGCTGTTATTTCTACTGTGCACTGGTGGATGTGCTGATCTTTCACTGTCTTCACTTTGATACTGAAAAAATCTTAAAAGCTGAACAATTGTGAGGCATGTTTTGAAACACTCATCCAGTCATGGTGCAGTTACATGTGTTTGCTGCAGACTGAGCAGCTTTTTGTTGGCAGGTTTATCTGTCTCTGTTTTGGCTAAAATTACAATTGTTGCATCCCGTCGCACACATTCCTTCCTGATCTTGGTTAAGATTTTTGTTTAGATCATAAAAGGTATGTGATGCTGTACAACCAGTGGTGGACAAAGTACTCAACTCTAGTACTTAAGTAAAAGTACTGATACTCGTGGTCAAATTTTACTCAACT
>JAVDPK010001880.1:137163-155056 GCA_034780415.1 Cichlasoma orientale
ATTAGGGCTCAAAGTTAACGCAATAATAATGATGTGTTAATGCAAATTCCTTTTAACGCCTCTATTTTGTTTAACGTGCGATTAATGCATGCACGGTCTGTGACCTTTGGTCCGCCCCTGTGGTTTTGGGTGTCAGGAGGTTATGCAACAGTAACATCATGGATGGTAAGCAGAAATGGATAAAGAATGGCAAATTCAGCTTTAAAGCTCTGCCAAATGGTTCTCTTGACAAGACCAAAGTTATTTGTATTTACTGTCGATGTGAATTGAGTTACCGCTGTAGTACTTTGAGTCTCAAATACCACTTGCTGGCCAAGCACACAGCTGATGCAGAGAGTCCTCTTTCCCGTCGCCAAAGGCAGAGCATGCTGAATAGCTATCGATGGAGACCTTTGGACTATTCTTTTTTTTAATTTGGGTTGTTTTGTCTCCCTGTTTTGCCATATGCGTTTAACCGCTGGGATCAGGAAAAAGCAATAAAAAAAAAGAAGAGCACAGAGAAACAATGAGGAGCAAACGATATATTAATAAACATTTGGCAGGTTAGTAGGGTCTATAACCACAGATCTGGAACACAGAGTTCTGGAAACTACCTACATACTGTACCTACAGAAAGGCCATCGGAAGAAAATAGAGACAGAGCAAAAAAAACTACACAAAGGAAAAGTCACACACAATAGTAGCGTATAAATGCATGGGAAGTGACAGAGAAGAGAGTAGATGGCAGGTTGCTCAGTTAATCATTGGAGGTCCCCTAGCAGCCTGTAGCCTACGGTAGCATAACTAAGGGATTGTTCAAAGTCAAGAGCCCTGACTTAAAACTTCCTTAATAAGAAAAATGGAGAAAAATGAAGTGTCTGCCTTCCACATACTGCAGATGAATGTAGCTGAATGTTCTGCCTCCTAGCTTTGGTAAGTCCAGGAACTACAACTACGCCTGCTTTCTGAGAGTGAAGTGCTCTTTTTGGATATTGAACTATGGGGTCATTACGATATGATGGAGCTCGGTCATTGAGGCCTTTGAAATGCAGGGAAAGGGACTTCAGACTCTACAGAGGATTTTAAAGGATCCAGTGAAGATCAGCTTAAATGGAAGAAATGTGATCTATGTTGGTACTTCCTGTCAGTGCTTGTTTCATCTGTCTTCACTGATAAATATGCGTGGTGTAATCTGCATAGCAATGGAAAAGCGGGGTTTTCTGATAATATTCCTTAAGGGGAGCTTGCACAAGATAAAAAGGGTTATTTCTAGCAATGTTCCACCTTGTGGAACTTCATGACTAATTTTAATTTGTGTTAAAGAGTAACTGTTTATAGTGGGGGAAATAATTGCTTGATGCCCTGCTGAATTTTTAAGTTTTATCACTTACAAAGAAATGAACAGTTTCTAATTTTTATGGTTGTTTCATTTCAATAGAAGTAGACATAGTGTCAACCAAAAACCCAGAAAGAAACACACTACATAAAAGTTATAAATTGATTTGCATGTCATTGAGTGAAATAAGTATTAGCTTTGTGCCCATGTGGCACACAGATTACAATCAATCAAGGCTGGAATGGGCTACGAGACCATCAGCAAGACGCTTGGTGAGAAGGTGACAGCTGTTGGTGCGATTATTTGAAAATGAAAAGAAATAAAAAATGGCCGTCGATCAGCCTTGATCTGGCGCTCCATGCAAGATCTTGCCTCATGGGGTTAGGATTATCATGGATCAACCCAAAACTACAGGGGGGGGAGCTTGTTAATGATCTGAAGGCAGTTGTTACCTACATCATTGGTAACACACTACGCCATATTAGATTGAAGTCTTGTAGTACTCACAAATCTTGTAGTACTGCTCAAGAAAGCACACATACTGTACAGGCCCGTCTTAAGTTTGCCAGTGAACATCTAAACTATTCAGAGAAGGCTTGGGAGAAAGTGCTGTGGTCAGATAAAGCCAAAATTGAGCTTTTTGCCATCAACTTGACCCGCTGTGTTTGGAGGAAGAAAAATGCTGAGTATGGCCCAAAGAACACTATCCTCACAGTCAAGCATAGAGGTGGAAACATTATTCTTTTTTTTTTTGGGGGGGGGGGGGGGGGTGTGCAAAGGGTACAGGACAACCTCACCAAATTGAGGGGCCAATGGACAGGGCCATGTACCGTAAATTTTTGAGGAGAACTTCCTTTCCTCAGCCAAAAGGCTAAAGATGAGTTGTGGATGAGTCTTCCAGCATGACAATGACCCAAAACATACCACCAAGGGAACAAAGGAGTGGCTAGAGAACAGGCATTAAGGTCATGGAGTGGCCTAGCCAGTCTCCAGACCTCAGTCCTATATAAAATCTGTGGAGGCAACAAGTTTCCAGCTGCCAAGCAGCAGCCGAGCAAACCTAAATGGTTTTGAGTATCTTTAAAGAGGAGTGGGCCAAAATCCCTCCTGAGAGATCGCTGTGCTTGCCAGTAAGGGTTTCTCCACTAAATACTAAGTCATGTTTTGCTTGGGGATC
Organism: Cichlasoma orientale; assembly: GCA_034780415.1. Lineage (NCBI taxonomy): Eukaryota > Metazoa > Chordata > Actinopteri > Cichliformes > Cichlidae > Cichlasoma > Cichlasoma orientale. The sequence goes on from JAVDPK010001880.1 coordinate 139,656, forward strand.
AAATACTTATTTCCCCCCAAGGCATGCAAATCAATGTGCAACTTTTATGTAATGTGTTTTTTTTCTGGATCTTTGGTTAATATGCTGTCTATCTCCCTTAAAATGAAACTACCATAAAACTCAAAGTTATGGTTGTTTGTTCACTTTCCACCCATTGTGTTTATCTTGTATGTGTGTATATTGTCTGTAAGTAAGCTGTTCTTTAGGCCTGCTGATGTTTCAAGGCCTATCTGGTAGAATTGTTCACCTCTCTTCCTCTCCCTTCCTGCCCCCTCCTTTGCCTATATTAGCTCTATAAATCCTGTTCTAGGCGGATTGTTATGGTCATTGTGTGTGTGCTGTGAGCGATGGTTATTATCTGCCTGCTCTGCTCACACAGCTTTATGATGCTCGTACGCTTTCTTCCTCTGCTCCCTGTTTCTCTCTCTCTCTTATGCTATATCTTGTTCACCGTTACTATCTCTCTCTCCTTGTCCAGTCTCTCTCCTTCACTTATTCCTTCGCAGCAATTTTTATTTTAATTTTATTTTTCTCATCTCTCCTCTCACCAATTTCACCTTCTGTCTTTTGCCTCGTTATCACTTTTTCACTCTAAAGCTTTCACTGCTACACAGATGCAAGCAAAATATTTTTATATATAAAATATTTTTTTCATAAATATATATCTTTAATCACAGGTGTGAATGTGAGTGTGAATGGTTGTCTGTCTCTTTGTGTTAGCCCTCCGACAGGCTGGCGACCTGTGCGGGGTGCATCCTGCCTCATGCCCTATGACAGCTGGGCTAGGCTCCAGCCTCCCCACCACCCTGAAAAGGATAAGCAGAAGCAAATGGATGAATTGATATATATTTATATAAAATAGCTTACATTAAGCTACAGTTTGTTCATCTAAATTTATCACTCAGTGCATCTGCAGTCTTAAAAACAGAGGCTACAGCAGGTTTCTCATCCCCTAAATTGGTGAAACTACAGATTTGTTCAATCTGTTGGATTAATGATATCAGTATAATCTCCAGTATATAATTCAAACAAAAAGTTGCTTAAATAAGTACATGAAAGTAGAAACTGACACCTAAACAGGTGATAGAAAGCTGTCAAGAAGAAGCCAGACTTACTAGGGATAAAACTTTCAGTTTACAAATCTGGTATATATGAAGAAATCAGTTTACAATAAATACATAGCAAATTTTCATGAAGGAAACTAAGTTTTTACTGCTAAACAAAATACACACAAAAGAAAATAATAAAAATGCATTCTTTTTAAAGGGCCCAGAGCATTGTGTGAAATGCCTTCATTTCAAAGATGGTCCAAACTGTGTGGAAAAGTGTCCCGATGGCCTGCAAGGTGCCAACAGCTTCATTTTCAAGTATGCTGAAGCCAACAATGAATGCCATCCCTGCCATGCTAACTGCACCCAAGGGTAAGTGCAGACAGGAAAAGGACAAGTTAGAGATGTGGGGAGTAATCAGCTTAAAGTGATACCATCACAATAAGTGGATTTGCTCACTATTAGCCATACACTCAGTCACAACATTGCTATTTTATTTATTTATTTATTTTACCAGAGTGACTAGAATATTTGATTCCAAGAAGATTTGACTTTCCTATATTTAGTGAGCACATGCTCACAAAGCTCTCACTATCCATAGACTGCAATCATAAAATTATACTCCGAACGTTTTGCAAGACAAGTGAAATAAATAGAGAAGTGAAGCAGAAAATGAGCCTGAAGAGAAAAAGAATCAAAGTAAGGGAAGTCAATACCCTGCCACTCTCCACTGCTCACTAGCCACTGATCGCTCAATGTAATATTCAACAAGGTTTGGAAAGACATCATTTTGTATTTAACTCCGCAGGGAGTTTGTCACGTCCCTGTGTGTTATTTCTCCTCTTGTGAGTGACAGCATCCAGCTCGCTTAAGCATAACAATGTTGTCGTAAATGGAAAACACCAGGCTGACACTGTCACAGGTACGGCTTCATAAGCGGGGCCAACTCTCTGAGAGAGGAAAAAAAAAACTAGTTGATGGAGGGGGAGGGAAGGGAGAGATGTTCTGAGTGGGAAAGAAACAGAGCCAGAGGCTTCCAAACATTCAAAAGAGCTACTAAATTTTGGAGCGAGTATATGTGACGTATGACGCTACTGAAACATTAACACAAGGCAACACAAGACAACGGGTGAAGCATCCGGCAGATTTGGTTTCTTTTCATTATAAATCAGTAAAACTTTGTACTCTGTCACTCTAAAAGTAAAGTTTTAGTAAGTTCTAGAGCAAAGCTAAAAATAGTAGCCGGCAAGACTTTTATTCACATCCGTGTGACATTTAAGGCACCAAGCGTCATGTAAAGATATTGTGTGAGCAAGCAAAACCCTTTCTGGCTAAATTTTGGCTGCCTGTAAGTTTTTGCTCTGCTTGGTCTAGGGTCTCAACATTTTTATATACAAGATATTAATATTTGAGTGGAATCAAATTTTGCATTTGTCCTGTATTTATTTACCAAGGTGCATTGGACCAAGACTTCAAGACTGCATCGGCTGGATGGACAGGTACAAAATCCCTTTCCTAGGATCCCTCTTTTATCCTCTTGGATAGAAACACACCTACACAGACTCACACACACACAAACACACACAGGCACTCACACACACACACACACACACACACACACACACACACACACACACACACACACACGCATGCACGCACACGCACACACACTCACACACACAGAAGAATCATACAGTAAGCAAAGTCTCTGATTAATGGATAGCTCTAAGGCCCCAAATCCCTGTGAGGTCCTTAATGCCTCTTTGTGCATGGTTTTGTGTGTGCACGTGTGTGTGTGTGCCTGGTTCTTGATAAATTGATTGTGCTTTAGCTTTTGTTCTGAAGCTAGGGGGGGAAAAGGGAAGAAAATGCTGCTCATAGTTTGCAGCAAATAGATTCAAGATTTCATAAGTGAAACAGTTTGGCATCAAGTGGTGCTAAAAATTGTTGTGTGGCGTTTTGAGGGATGATTAAAAAAAATAAGCTGGTAGGCAAGAGAAACAGCCTGCATTTCACTACTTTGCGATGACTCTGGAGATTTCCAGCACATCAAAAAGAATACTATATACAAAATTCAGGTAAAAGGTAAATGCAATGGGATGAAAGTGGGGGAAAAAATGAAATGAAAGAAACTTTCACTGTCTCGCAGCATAGCATACATTCACATCGAGATAATCTTTGTAAAGGCATATATCTTTCTCCTGGTATTTACTGATCAATATTTAGTATCTGAAAGCTTTCACTGTTGCCAAATAAATAAAAATCATGCCATTCAAAAGACCAAATCTACAAGTGTATATCTGAAATAGTATTTGGGAAACCGCCAACAGGATGAATGGGGACTGCAGCAGATGGCTGAAAGTAGCTGAGACAACCTTGTGAACAGATCAGCTCTCATCAGATCTCTGATAGCTCTGGCCAGGTTGTAGCTGTAGACACAGCTATCAGGTCTGATTGCCTTCTCTGATGTGTCACACAAGTTGTAAATCTGTTAACTGTTGGATGTGCCATTTTTGAGCACAGCTGAAAGTGTTGTATCAACAATATGTGATTACGTAGTCTCTCCTGTTTGGCATTAGACGCTCCCTTTTATTCAAAAGCTTTCTGGTTTTTGATATCCTCGTGTTACCTGATTGTTTTATATATATATACACACCAGCCAATCACATGGCAGTATTTCAGAAATATTTTCCCACACTAGCAGCAGTTCTCAAAAATGCCTTGTTGATGCCAGAAGTCAGAGGAGAGTAGCCAGACTATTTTGAGCTGACAGAAAGGCAACAGTAAGTTAATTAAACATTTGTTACATCCAAAGTATGCAGAAGAGCATTTCAGAATGCACGACACATCGACCCTGGAAGCAGATGGGCTACACTAGCAGATGTCCACACTGGGTGCCTCTCCTACAGGCTAAGAACAGAAAACTGAGGCTACAATTTGCACAGGCTCACCGAAATTAAACAGCAGACGATTGGAAAAAACGACGCCTGGTCTGATGATTTTCTATTTCTGCTACAACATTCAGATGGTATCGTCAAAATTGGGTGTAAGCAACATGAAAACATGGATACATCCTGCTTTGTACCACTGCTTCAGGGTGTAATGGTGTGGGGAATATTTTCCTGCCACACTTTAAGCTCCTTAGTACTAATTGAGCATTTTTTTAAATGCCGCAGCCTATCTGAGTAGTGTTTTTGACCATATCCATCCATTTATGACCACAGAGCATCCAACTTTTGATGGCCATTTCCAGCATGGATAACACACCATGTCACAAAGCTCAAATCATCTCAAAGTGGTTTCTCAAATGGCCTCCACATTCACCACATCTCAATCCAATATAGCACCTTTGTGGTGTGGTGAAATGGGATACTTGGATCTATGGATGTGCAGCTGTCAAATCTGCAGCAACTGTGATGCTCCCATGTCACGACTGACCAGAATCTCTGAGGAATGTTTCCGGCACCTTTTTGAATCTATGCCAAGAAGACAAAATAGCATTCTGAAAGAAAAAGGGGGCCCAACCCAGTACTAGCAAGGTGTGCCTAATAAAGTGTCCAGTGAGTGAGTGTGGAAAGGCCACTGAAGTGCAGTATATACAGTAGAATGAATTACACATTTACTGTTTAACTTGATGCTAATTGACATTTTTCATTGTGAGAAAATCCCCATGTAGCTATATATAGCTGCTGTCAGTGCCATGCTGATGGTGCCTTTCACCAGTTTCCTTTTCATTATTTAACAGGAAGAGATTTGCACAAAATTGACCTTGTGGTTTTCATTTCAGACAAATCACCTTCACTCCTCTGCTTTGAAATGTGTCCATAGTGAAAGTACAGTGTATACGTTAATGAAGTCACAGATAATATTTACATTTACCATTCTCCTTTAAATGTTTCCGTTTAACGAATTTATTGACATTTTGTGGAAATAAAAAGAAAACCATTTGCTGTCCAGCTGAGAGTTAGATGAGAAGATTGATATCACTTTCATATCTGCCTGTTACATATGAAGCTAACACCAGACGATAGATAACAGCACAAAGATGAGAAAGGGGAGAACAATTAGCCTAGGTTATTTTCCAAAATACTCTACCAGCACCTCTAAAGCTCACTAATCATCTCGTTATACTGTATCTCATTTGTTTAATCCATATAAAACCCGGATTGTGAAAGCAGTACAGGGCTTCACAGGCATTATATGCTGGTGTATTTCACCCCTAGGTGCAGTGAATTCCTTGATTGTATTCACTAGCTGCCTGATAATTGCTAATGTTGCTGTCTGTGTATATACATATCAAACATAAAAGATCAAATATATGTGTTAGATCTAGACTCAGAAATAAGGTAAACATCTGGTTGTGGCTTCAGAGCAAATCAGTTGATTTGGGAATTGATTTGAGAATCTTTTCTCATCAAAGAACTGAAGCTGTGTACGTTGCAAACTGTGGTGGACACACACATGGACTCACCCAACCACCTACTACATTATTCCTCTCATGTAATTGTTAATTGACTGTCTTGCTGAACAACTCTGATCACATCTTGTATTGAAACTCTCAGTCACCATAGGAAGAATAGCTCTTGCATACTGGACTAATGCACGGGCATCAGGATCACTAAATGGGTGCGACCGCAATGTCTGATCCTATTTGTGCACATGTGTCTTTCTAACAGATCTAAATGCAAATGCAGCAATCTGTGGTTTAGTCACTGTTGCTATTAAAACACTTGTAAATTATGTAGTCTGTGTGACTGATGCACTGAACCCTCTTTCAAAGTCACTTAGATCTTTTCTATTTGCTCTTTTTTCATAAAATGAAACTCAATTGGGCGTCCTCAAGATTTTTAGAAATTCAATAGAGCACGCTAGGATAATAATTGCTTAACTGTACAATATTGTGTTGCACTTTTTCCCCTACTTTTCTTCCTTTAATATGGCACCTGTCTCTCTCTGAAGTTAGAAAATACTGCTCTGTATATCTGCCGGGAATCCCCTGCTCTTAAACATCACATGTATCATGATTTTCCTCATGCAGCTAAAGAGAGGAGATATCAGGGAGATGAAGCATTCTTCATTTCCCATGAATAGCGCTGAATATGACATAGTTTTATAGGGTTGTATCCTTGCAGTTCGTAATATACAGCCCTGAATAACATCCTTGTTTTCACTGATTTAGGGCAGAGTCTGCGGATGCCTTGACCATGAACGGCTCTTTCGATACATCAAATAAAGATGGGCTAGTATACTGGATAGCCAACTCTGACAGTTTTGCAGGGCATATCAGAAAACATATTGAGATTCTTGATTTCAAGTGACAGCATCACTGTGGTGCTAAGAATTCACTTTGAAGATTATTTCCATGTTTTTGATCTCAGCCCCGCTTTTAATGAGAGGGCATGGAGGGATATTTGTTACCAGATGAAGCTTAGTGGGAAAATACATTAAAAACTGAAGGTGCACAGGTTTTTTAATGGATCAGCCACATAGGTGTGTGTGCTTTAGAATCATGTTATGTGTTTTCTTCTTTGTGTGTATAAACATAAGGTTTATTTGCTTTTTGGGTTTTTTGTTTTGTTTTCTTCTATGCTGCTACATGTACTCAGTAACCTGCCCCCATTTCTATAATTTCAGTATATTCCCTTTGTTCTTTATATACTAATTTTCCTCCTTCTCCCTCTCCACTGTCTTTTCTTCAGAACCCCTTTGATTGCAGCAGGAATAATCGGAGGCCTCTTCATGGTGGTGATCATGGTACTTAGTGTAGCTGTATCTGTGCGCCGGAAGAACATTAAGAAAAAGAGGGCCCTTCGCCGATTCCTGGAGACTGAGGTAAACAGGAAAGTGGATTAAATTGAAAGAAAAAAAAAGATGATGTTAAAAGGAAAAAGAAAATGCTGTCTGTTACACTGAAAGATAATCAGAAACTAAGGCCATAGGTGACGTTACCTTAGCCTAACTTAGGTAGTCAGAAGAAATCTTGTAATATAAACCTCTGAAATTGGATCACCTTAATGCAAATAAGTCTGCCATAGTTTTAAAGAACTAGACGTAAATGTATGACATTAATCTTGGCTGTGTTTTCTTTCTTGATTTGTTTATGTCTAATATGCCATGGTAGTGTTATGGCTGCAGCAGATTACATAATTAGATTATAGGCTGCATTGCAATAGAATTTATCAGAAAATACACCTAATTTTATTCCCTTCCAAACTTTGAGGACACATTACAGTGAATTGACCTATTCAGAAGAAAACGATGAATGTCCTGAATGTTCAACAATAACTACAAAATAGACAAATGCAAGAATATGGCTGTCTACATCATCTATACTGTTGCACCTTTTCACTATAGTGAGCTTGTGATATTTTAATTTGAAAATTTCTGTCTTTATAATGTGTTTATTAAAATATTTAGATTTTGCTTGTAAATTAATCAGTTCATTTCAGTCAGTTGGAATATTATGTCTTGTGGACCATGTCTTACTCTCAAAGTCACTAATTCACAATCACAGAGCAAATGAGTCTTCTTAATATTTGTTTTGCTTTTGAAACATATTACATGTTTTTCATTCAAGTCTCAAGAGAAAATAATGTGTTACATCACTCATTACATTACTCTGTAATATGAACTGAGATGAATTGCCACATAATTACCATTTAACTATAAACCTTAGGCTACAGTCCCACACGCCTTTCCCAGTGAACACATCCATACAGTATTTCTTTTAGTCACATTTTTGTCATTTCATGCAATAGAAATAAAAGTAATGTGCATAATTCCACTTCTAAAAAGTTTTAATTTTTCTCCTCCCTGCACACAAAGTCAGCTGATTGTAGCACAACTGTGCAGGGAAAAAAATGAAACGTTTGATGATTTTGTTTTTCATACACGCACCTTGCAGATAACTCAAGAACTTTAGTAATGACACAGTTGTTATTGCAATGTGATCACTGAATTTAGTACAGTAATTTGTGACGTTACTATGTTAAACTGTGAGAAATGTCGTGTTTACACCCAACAAATACAGGAAATGTATATGGATTTGACATTTGTGTGTGCATGTGCAAGTCTGTACTTTTGTAAATTAGTAATGTGTCCGTATAAAATGTGAGAAAATCAGACTAAAAGATTCTAAATGATGATTGCAGAACTGGAAAAAGTTTTAGGAACTCAGAGGGCTCAGGTGTTGAATATCCTACTGCATTATAGAGGACACTTCTTTTAGGAAGAGGTAAGGGACTATACCATTAGAAGAGGTAAAAGTACTCTTTCTTTGTGTAAAAAACAGAAGAGGACATCATCTAATGCACTTATGTGTCCACGCTGAGAATAAGGTCTCATTTCAGTGCTTTCTCTCTATTCAGGGCATAAGTATCAGTGAAGAGTTCTGAAAAAATAGCATTGATTTGAAGATTTATTATACATCTTTTATACTGTACCTCTTTCATATATGGGCCCCACTTATACTGTCACTTTTTCTTGAGTACTTACATAAGTCTCTTTTTAGTAGTCACACATAAATTCAGCCACTATCTTAATATATAACAGAGCCTTTCTTGTAACAGACCGTATAGTTAATAAAAATGTTACATTTATGAGCTAATAATCTTCTTAGATACTCCAAAAGTAGTGACTGGTACCAAGGTTAGAAAAAGAAGTGGAATGTAGGAGTAGAAAAGGAAGTGGGAACTGTAACTAAACTCTTACACTCTGGTTGAAACCATGACGTCTTCACTTGTTTCTGGGTTGCAAAAAAGAGAATTTGCCCTTAATATTTAATATTTATGTTGAAGTATGCATTTTATCTAATTGAAGGGCAAATCTTATATTGCAGATGTATTGATTAATATGCTTAAAATTAAGTCTGAAACTTCTTAGGTTTATGGTACTGAGCATCAGTTTTACCTCTATAGACCACTCAGAAATGTTGCTATATAATACACAATTTTAGACTTGTTAAAAATGTTGATGCAGTGTAGATTTAATCAGATCAGTCTACATTTAATAAGTCTCAGCCATCTTTCTAATTGTTTCACTGTCAATTTGACCAGCCAACCACATTAATGGCAGCAACAGCACCATATACCGTGCTTAAAACAATGAAAGAAACAGTTGAACAATTTAATTTTGATTATTTGTGTGATTTTGTACTTAGCCCTGAAAGGGCTGATGACTTTGGTTTCCTGTGAACTTTGTTACCTCATTTTGTTCTCAACAAAGTACACAATGTACACTATCTGGACAAGTATTGGGTTACACATCTAATTTTTGAATTCAGTTGTTTGAATTCAGTCTCCATATCCATAGGTGTATAAAATCAATCACCTAGCCATGCAGTCTGCCTTTACAAACATTTGAAACAATGGGAATTCACTGAATTCACGAGTGATTACAGATACCTCTGTAGCGACAAGTCAGTTGATGAAATTTCATTCATCCTACATATTCCATGATCAGCTGTAAATTGTATTATTGCAAAGTGAAAACATTTAGGAATCACAACAATTCAGCCACAAAGCTGCAGACCACATAAAGGAACAGAGAACTTGAGTGCTTAGGTGCAACGTGTGTAAAAGTTGCCAAGGCTCTGCTGACTCAGTAATTGCAGAGTGGCATTAACATCAACAAAAACACTGTGCACTTGCAGGTTCATGGCATGAGTTTCCATGACTTAGGAGCTCCTGTAGGTGAAATGTGTAGGTTGCTCAGTACTTTTGTCCATATAGTGTATGCCAGTAAGACTTTTCAACTTGAATATTTTATTCATCAAGATCCAATGTGCAGTGTTCCCTTAATTTATTATAGTAAATTTCAGCCAGTGGATTTTCTATTATGTATCTCCTTACTGTCTTAACTTTTGAAGTTGGGGCTGTTGAATATCTGTTATTAAGCCTTTTGATGCCAAATCAGCATATCTAAGAATTGTTTTAGAAATCTATTCGCCGTTGTTATAAGCTTATTACTCTGTCTCATGGTAAAATAGAAAGCAAGTCATTTAGTTTCAGAATTGCAGTGTAGGGTGAGGAGCTGGACAGTTATACTATGCTGCTGTGTGGCTGCTACCCAGCCTCAGCATTTTCAGCACCACTAATACTGGACAGCTCCCAGCACAGTGGAAATAACAGAGTTTTTCCTTTATGCGTGTACGGTTAGATCATTTTAAAGACGTCTGTATTGTCTTGGGTGTGTTTTTGCCCCCCCGGCCCACTTGTTTCCACCCTGCAGAAGCTGATTTGTTATTCCATTTAAATGAAGAATGGCTATTGTTTTTAATCAAATGGTAACCATAAGCCAGAGGGACAGAAGCTGCCGAGTACAGCCAGGCTGATTTACACTCTGTCTGTGAGCCTCTCTCTGTCCTCTCTCCCTCTCTAATCTTCCACCCTCTCCTGTAATTCTCCTTATATTGCTCCCTCACTTATGCTTTTGCATCCTCTGACTAATTCAGCGGCTCACTTCTCCATCGCTGTCTTGTTGTTGTTTCTGCTACAGTTCCTTTCCCGCTCCACATCTTCCTTCCTCCTTCCTCAGACATAATCTTTCTCCCTCTCTTACCATTTCATCTGTTTGTTCCTCCACTTGAGCAGTAATCAGACAACAAATGTGTCAACTCCTGTTCAACTGCCTCAATTATCTATCGCCCTCATTTTTTTTCTCAGTTTTCATCCACCTTTCTCCATCGCTCTCTTCTGTTCCCATATTGTATCACTTTCTTTTCCTTTCACTGCAGCCACTGACATGTTAATGGCATATCACAGTTAGGATTTTTCTTGCATTATTTAAAAAACATGTCTGCATTCTAGATTAATACTAAAGTCATCCAAACTATGAAGAAATACATATGGAATTATTTAGTAAACAAAAAAAGTGTCAAACAAACCAGAGTATGTTTTATATTTTAGATTCTTCAAAGTGGGAACATCTTTTATGACAGCTTTGCACATCTTGGCATTTTCTCAGTCAGCTTTATGAGTTAGTCACCTGGAACGGCTTTTAGTTAACAGCTGTTCATTTCTTGAAACTGTCACCCTCTTAATGTGTTTGAGACCATCAGTTGTGTTGTGAAGAGGTAGGGTTGGTATAAAGTGAATTGCCCTATTTGAGTACTTTTCTAATCCATATTATGGCGAGAACTACTCAGCTAAGTAAAGAAAAATCCATCATTACCTGTCGTAAGTCAATCCGAAAAATTTCAAGAACTTTGAAAGTATCCTCACGTGCAGTCGCAAAGAGCATCAAACGTTGGGATGAAACTGGCTCTCATCAGGACCGCCCCAGGAAAGGAAGGCCAAGAGTTTCCTCTGTTGCACAGGATGAGTTCATTACCAGTTACCAGCCTCAGATACCTCGGATACCGCAAGTTAACAGCACCCCAGATAAGAGTGCACCTAAATGCTTCACATAGTTCAAGTAACACACACATCTCAACATCAGCTGTTCAGAGAAGACTGCGTGAATCTGGACTTTATGGTCGAACTGCTGCAAAGAAGCCACTTCTAAGGAAGAACAACAAGAGGAAGAGAATGGCTTGGGCCAAGGAGCACAAGGAATGGACATTAGACCAGTGGAAATCTGTCCTTTGGTCTGATGAGTCCAAATTTGAGATTTTTGTTTAAAACTTCATGTCTTTGTAAGACGCAGAAAAGGTGAGCGCATGGTTCCTAGTGGGAACTACTCATATAGGAAGTACGATGGTATAGGGGTGCCTAGCTGGTGACACTGTTGGCGATTGATTTAAAATCCAAGGCACACTTAACCAGCATGGCTACCACAGCATTCTGCAGCAACATGCCATCCCCTCTGGTTTGCGCTTAGTGGGACCATCATTTGTTTTTCAACAGGACAATGACCCGTAACACACCTCCAGGCTATGTAAGGGCTATTTGACCAAGAAAGAGGGTGATGGAGTGTTGCTGATTGTGTTGTTGTTGAAGCTGATTGAGAGAATGCCAAGAGTGTGCAAAGCTGTAATCAAAGCAAAAGGTGCTTACTTTGAAGAATCTAAAATCTAAAACATTTTTTGGTTTAACACTTTTAGATTTACCAGATGAGTCCTTATGTGTCTAGGTCACAGTTTATAAAAAAACTGTCTTTTACCATTATCTTCTAAAGCTTCTATCTTCTAAAAAGGTCTGTTTTTTTTAACTTAATTATGAAAGTGGTTTTTGTTCCTGTGATTTTCCTAAAGCTAAATTGCATTTAATTGCTTAGCAACAAGTATCACATATTAGATTTATCCTGTGATAAGTTGTGACTTTTAAAGTATCATTGTAGATTTGTGCTGCAGCACTCAATGACTGAATGTGCTATTTTATTGGATGTGTTTTTAGTTGGTGGAACCTTTAACACCCAGTGGAACAGCACCCAATCAAGCCCAGCTTCGCATCCTGAAAGAAACAGAACTGAAAAGAGTCAAGATCCTCGGCTCCGGGGCTTTTGGGACTGTTTACAAGGTAAAATACAGTCAAATGTGAAATAATAGTAACTGTTTGCACTTCAGCTTCAACTACTGAACTGCTATTCTACTAAAAAGTGAGATCATGATGTGACATTGTGTTCGCATTCTCGGTTCATGAGAAAAAGACAAGAGAGAGATTTCAGGATCATTAATGACAGGAAATGAGATGGAAGGCTGGAGGCGGGAGATGAAAAGAATAAGTAATAGCAGACACTGAGACCCCTGGGGTGACAGTGAAATAAGAGGTAGCTGAGGTCACCACCATAGCAATGAAGGGTTGGGTAAAAGTTGGAAAAAAATTCTGAAATTAGAAAGAACAGACTTTCTGTCCCTGAAATTATAATTGGTCATTTTGTGTGTCCACCCTTTCTCAATGTAGGCCAGAGGTATGTGGCATCAGTGCACATGTCTTTTTTCAAAGCAAGGTCTTGCATGCTCTCCTGGGAAATTTCAAGGCATTTCTAGACTTGTAAGAATATGCTTTATAGTCAGTTACAAGTCTTATAGGTGAGCTATAGAACCCTGACAGGTCCTTTAAGGCCAGAAGACATCAGAGCAGTACCTCATCTCCATAGCTGAAAATTCATAGTCAGAGTTCATAGCCAATTTTCAGGGTCACCATTCAGACCAGCTTGGAAATTGAGCATACTGTACAGTAGGATGGCTTTTACAACTAAAATACAGACAAGAGTTAGTTAATTCAATTATAACATTATTTTATGTTAGTTAGTTAATAAAACTGGGACTGTACCTGTTCCTTGGTTTGACCTTACAGAGTTGGTGGCAATATCCTTACCTGGCTGAATTTAGCATTTCACCATGGCAGTTTAATAGAACAATTTAAAGTCCATTTGGAGCTGTAGACTCTTCTGTCACACCTAGTTGCACCACAGTTTGTAGAAATGTGCAGTTTATGTGTTACAACCGGCCCATAGGTGAAAAAAAAAATGGATGCATGCTACCAACTGAATACGAATCCATCCATTTTCTTCATCTTATCTAGTTCAGGGTTGCGGAGGGGCTGGAGCCTATCCCAGCGGCCATAGGGCGAGAGGCAGGGTACACCCTGGGCAGGTCGCCAGTGTTAGCAGGGCTAACACTGAGAGACAGACAGCCGTTAACACTCACATTGACACCTATGGGCAATTTAGAATCACCAATTAACCTAACCCCCACTTTTTGGACTGTGGGAGGAAGCCAGAGTTCCTGGAGAGACCCCATGCACACATGGGGAATCATGCAAACCCCACCCAGTAAGGCTCCAGCCAGGTGGTGGATTCGAAACCAGAGCCTTAGCGCTGCTGTGAGGCAGCAGTGCTAACCACTGCACCACCGTGCAGTGTGGTGCAAGTTTAAAAGATATATTTTCTTTCTGATGTAAAATATACCATTTCATTTAGGAATTTTAGCTATAGCACCTCATTTATAGGTGCAGTCTTTCAAAAAAGGTAATGTAGCACACAGTAAGATCTGCAAGTCACACAGATGCCCAAGCTTTCATGCTGTGTGTACAAATTATTGTGCTGAATAATGATCATCTACAGAATTACAGGTAGAAAAGAACATAAAACTGATACATCAAATTGCTCATCATTATCAACGTGCTTTAATCTTTCAAAAGATAGTTTTCTGTGTGGAACCTAGGCCATCTGTCATTCTGGACAGAAGGCCTAGGTTCCATTCTGTGTAGTCACATAAGGGTGGAACAAAGGTGGAACACATTTTAATCATTTTGAAAAAAGTTGAGAGGTACTTGATTTTTCTTCTCTTTCAAATATTCCATCCACTTCGGCAGCTGCTAAATCGCTTTAATCCGCCCTAAAATTAGATACTTCAAAATGATTAAATAGTTTTGCCCAAGTCTTTTTGAAGGGCAAAATAACCTTAATCATACAGCATGCAGTTCATTTTTATAATCAGCCAGTGAGAATATGAAACGTTGTTATTTATAAAGCTCACAAAGTAGGATGTAAAACACTCAATTTATTGAGATTCCTGCTGTTCCTTCAGGAGCTATAATATTTTTCTTTAACTGTCATTTCTGTTAGTAGAGGATTTGTGACTGTGCAATTAGTGTAATGACTCATCATCATCGTGTGTGTGTGCGCGTGTGTGTGTGTTTCTTCTTTAGGGTATCTGGGTCCCAGAGGGGGAAACTGTGAAAATTCCTGTTGCCATTAAAATCCTAAATGAGGCCACAGGACCCAAGGCTAATGTGGAATTCATGGATGTGAGTATCTTGAACACAAAATACAAAAAAGTAACCTGACAGTACAGTTCAAACTCAAGTTTTACAAAGATAACGTATATGCAGACAAATTACAAGTTAATGTTCATACAGTTTGTCCACCTTTTGTTCCAAAGCATTAGCAGTCACACTGTTAAACATTAAAGGCACTGCAATTTATACTTAATGTGTGTCCAAGACAAAGAAATTGAGCTTTGTTTCTGAAAGCCTTTATCCAGCTGTACATTGTGTCTGATGCTGAAGTTAAGTTCAGTTCAGTACTAAACTAACCTACACAAGTACTGTAAAGAAGGTGGTAAAATGTAATCTATAATGACTAATCTTGTACACCACTGACACCAGACTAGAAACCATAAGGGGCCTGTAGGAGCCCTACATGTGCAGACATACACACATCATGCCACGGGCTCCTAGCGCAGCGCACACAAGGCCCCATTTATAAAACATTCACATCTTGGCTCATTTCAAAAGGAAGAGTGAAAAAAAAATCAAAATTATTACCCTGTGATGATGCAATGCAGATGAAATAACTCATATCAACTCACGTACTCATGCACACACACACATGCACACACACGCACACACACACACACACACACACACACACACACACACACACACACACACACACACACACACACAC
>JAVDPK010001880.1:155156-166797 GCA_034780415.1 Cichlasoma orientale
ACACACACACACACACACACACACACACACACACACACACACACACACACACACACACACACACACACACTGAAAGCGACCCACTTGCACTCATGTTTTGCACTTAGTTTGACAGTCTAAAAGGAAGAGTTTTGGAGGGTTAGCGTTTCTATTTTTATCACGATGTCTTTGATGAATATCCCATATGTGTTTAATTTATGTTCCAAGTGCTTTGGGAGGTTGTCTGACAATCAGAAAACCAGACAGAGCAATGAGATCACGACATGTAGGGGACACAGAAACAGTGGACATAATGTATGCAACACCTGAAAATCATGCATCCATACGGATCTACTAATACACTCGTTTAGTTTTCATCATTGATAGTTTTGTTTTGTTTGTTTGTTTGCTTTTCCTTTTTAAGAATACCTTCCATCATCTCCCTCTGGTTCCACAGTCTTCTTCTAACTGACTGCTGAGCAGCTGGGGGCTCTAGCTTCTGCTCCAGGGAACACCAGTGGTAGTTACAAAGGGAAAGCAGAGTGCCATTCATTTACTTTACCATCCATTATTTTCCAGCCAGACTGGGATTTCTGACTGGTGACCTTCTAGCTGCAGGCCACTCAATGCCCCAGTCTCACTTGCCACTGACTGTTTGAAGAATGTCACAGAGGATTGATTGTCTTTCAGTGTGTGTGTGTGTGTGTGTGTGTGTGGTTGCTTCTGTGTAGGAGTTTGCCCCTCCTTACCTGGTGCACTAAGAGAAGGGAAACCTCTCTTTTTTTATGGCTGGCAATAAAACACCAAGTCTGCCTCCTTTCAGCAAGTGCTTGGCAAAGTGAAAGGGTGTTTATACCATACACTACTGCCATGCATGTATCGATCTACATGCATTCAAGATGCTTGTGCATGCAATAAGATTAACAGCTGCAGCATGCTATTCCTTTTGAATTCTGTTTAGTGGAATCTAATCTTCTGTTCTTCATATTAATGTTTTACTCAGATATTCTCTGAAGTCCTCCAATATATCAGGTTTAACAATATGATATATGCATACGATGCACAAAATACAGCAATCTATAAAGAATTTCTCAACAGTGTTTAAACAGTGCTTCATAGAAAAGAAAAAAAGAGAAAGAGAAATATCAGAGCAGTTTAGCTTGTTAAAATTAATTGTTTTAATATTATTAAGTATTAATACAATTCAGACAACTATAAACACCTTATTTCAGTTTAGCTTTATAACAAATTAGTTGCAGAAGTTGAAGTTGCAGAAGTAAAAAAAAAATGTTTGTATTTAATTGTAACAGCAAAATTACAATTCAGTAGGGATGTAAACTTTATATAAAAATGTACAAAAAAGAGCAACCTTTGCAAATCCCTTTTTGTGTTTTATATAACTGTTATCTCAGCCCAACAGTAGTGCTTCCAGGGCCTAAAGGGATGTTCACAGGATTTGTTATTCACAGACACATTCTCTCTCTTTTACAGTACATCACCACTACTACAACAGCCACTACCTCTACACTTAATAACTTTAAAGTCTATTGCCTCTATTCCACATGTTGTGTGTGTTTTCAATTAGTATAATTCTTTTATGTACTTATTTATTTTATATGTAGACAGCTCAAAAAAATGCTTTATAGGATGCTGCTGAAGTAATTCATTTTGTGGATACTAGCTCACAGAGGTGATGTAAACGGCATACAGGGTTAACAGATTCAACAAAACAAAACACATTTGCTTGAAAAGGATCCTGCAGGCAGAAAGAAAGACGCAGTCAGTCAGAGACTTTGGCCTGATTTACCATCACCTTTAGTGTATCTGTACCCATCAGTGGCACATAAGCATGGACCACATTATGCAAGCAGTGATAGATGAGCCATATCAATTCTAAAATGTATAGTGGTTGTATCTTTCTGTCAGTGTTCATTGGAGCTTTACGCCATGTTTTTTCCCCCAATAAATACACACAGCCACATCTACCTATCAGTTTTATTTTTGGTGCACTGCTATCCACCTTATGATGAATTTTCACACTAACTTATAACTGCTGTAGCCACTATGTTTTGTGTTGTGTGCATATACATATGTGTTAGGTAGTTGCAAAGTTTCAGGTGAGCAAATGAAGGCATGTTTCTGTCTTCTGGAGAGTTTCTTTATCATGGGATTAATAAGTGTCAGTTACAATCATATGCAATGTTATCAACAGGTGTAACTGCTTTGAGGCTACATAATCTAATGTAGAGTTCATAATAACACCATAACACCAGCACAAAAACAAAACAAAACAAAAAAAACATTCATACTATATAGAAAAGGGCAAATACTCCTGATTTACAGGATTCTGACCTTGCTCTATTTACTAGATTTTTTTGCTTACTACATAGAATGCTGACAGTCTCAAAGTGCTGAGTCACTTTGATGTCAAGCTTTTGAATAAAATTGCACTGTTTCTGACTGAGTGGAACCTTGCTGTTCACTTCAAGAGGAACTTCAGCCTTAAACAGAATAAGGGGTCCTATGATCTTTGGCAGTTCACTCTGTGCTGGTAAACATGATGAATTCTCTAGCAGTGTGAGAGTCTGACATTTGTCTTTTGACATTTAGAGTTAGTTGGACCCAGTACATATATTATGAAAAAGGTACGTATATGCATATGTACACAGTTTTTGTTCTACACAAAAAAACAAAACAAAAAACTTTTTGTGCTGGTCAACCAGTCTACATGTGTTTTGTGGACTTAGAGAAGAACATTTGACCGCGTCCCTCATGGTATTCTGTAGAAGGTGTTTCAGGAATATGACGTGTCTGGCCCATTGTTACGAGCCATTCAGTCCCCGTACAACTGCCACAAGACCTTTGTCTGCATTGCCAGCAATAAGTAGAACTCATTCCCAGTGGATGTTTGGCTTTGCCAGGGCTGTTCATGTTCATAATTTTTATGAACAGAATTTCTAGGTGGAGCCAAGTGGCAGAAGGCTGAACATAAAAGCTGCCAATTTACCAGTCAATATAAGTTCCTACCCTCACCTATGGTCACAAGCTCTCGGTAATAACCAAAAGAATGAGATCACAGATACAAGCATCAGAAATTAGCTTTCTCTGAAGGGTGGCTGGGCGCAGCCTTAGTGATAGGGTGAGAATTTCAGTTATTTGGGAGGGATTCAGAGCTACTACTCCTCCGCACTGAAAGGGGCCATTTGAGGTGGTTTGGGCATCTACAGTAATTAGGATGTCATCTCGCGAACCACCTGGGAAATGTCTTCTGGGTATGTCCTTCCAGAAGGAAGCCCTGGGGTAGATGCAGGGTACACTGGAGAGATTATGTCTCACGGCTGGCCAAGGAACACAGTATTCCCTGGTGTTGGAGGAGGCAGCTGTTGAGAGGGAGGTCTGGGCTTCTTTGCTTAGGCTGCTGCAATGGATGGATGAATGAATGGATTTACTCTTAACATTCATACTTATATGGACAATATTTTACAGTTTTTGTCCTCTGAATGTTTTTGCTACTCTGCTGCCTCCTAGAATGTAAAGCATACCTGGCTACCTGAAGGTATTTAGCTCAAACCTGCAGCATACACCTGTTAGTTGGGTTGGATCATGGTCAGATCACTGCTCTGGAGTTCATTTGGAATTGGACTGAAACCACTGCCTCCAAGGGGTCTCAGTGCAGCTGTTTTGTTCTGCACCAAGTGTGATTACTGTGTTCACATCTGCACAAATTAATCGCAATGGGGAAAAACAAGTTTGATTTAGACAGATTAAATAGTGCAGGTGAGAAACACCCTTAGACCATCTGAAATTTGACTTCCAGACATGAGAGAAACACATTATTGTCAGTCCAAAACTGAGGTCCTAAATAATACAGAAAGATATGTGCACCAGACAAGCATACAGATGTGTCAGTAATTTAGGTTCCTGTTCTCACAGTGCATATGCTGATATATCCCACATGTACAAACAAGCCATAAAATAATTAAGAAATAATGCAGAATAGACTGACCTGTCTATTTAGACAGTGTCAGACATGGTAAATGTGTGTTCAAGTGTCCCCTCTGAGCTAAGGTAGATGTAAATACAAAGCAAAGCTGATCATTAAATCTGTGTGTTTCCATTACTTCTTAGCCACCAAGAAAAAAAAAGTGACAAAAACATTCATGGTGATTGTTTCTTTCAAATTTTAATTTAACGGTATTTTAACGGTATTTTAACGGTAATTTAATGGTATCCCAGAAGCAGCAAATACTAACATATGAAGGTGAACACTTAAACATACTAAAGATTTAGTTCTTGTTAAAATCATTGATCCAGAAGCAGGCACAGAAAAACTGTTACATATGTAAATGAAGTTTATTGTAATTACAGAATGAGCAGTAGTCCAGAGTAGGTAACTATTTGTAGCAGGCCAAGAGTAGAGGCTGGCAGAAGGTTCAGGTTGAGTTAACTTGGAGGGTTAAGTGGTTTAATATTGAGGAATTGACCTGAAGCACAGGAGACAAGCGTTACAAAAGAGCTAAACTGTTTAGAGATAAAAACGCAAAAGCAAGAGTTTGGCCATTACACATGTACCACATGGGATCCTGAGCATGGAGTGAAGAGCCAGGGATTAAATGCAGCAGCCCTGATATGAAGATGAGCCTCAGGTATGCCAGTTCATTGAGCAGGAGTTGCCACAGCCAGCACTCACACCACGAGAGACAGACGAACAGGGCTGTTTCCAGGATATTTTCAAAAGGGTGTCACAGGATGGACTAAGAGCAAGACATGGGGTCCATAGGAAATCAAAATAAATACAAAATTGGCATCAAAAACACTGGACACAATTTTCAGGCTTGTGCCCTAATGCAGGTGTATTATCTGAAAAGTGGGACTGTACAGAACTTTTACCATCAAAATATTCTTACTTATTTACGTAAACTAACAAAGGGAAGCCAGTCATATTTGTGGGATGTGGTACCATTCTGTGCACCCTTTCGACACGCCGCTGCAGACAAGGAAAAACAGACAGGAACTACGATGAAGAGATAAATAGATGGAAATATAACTCATAATTCACGCAGTGAAAATTACTATCTTCTTATCCTTTTATAATTATTTGGTAGAACAAAAATAAAGATGCAGTCTTTCTTTTCTTTAAAAAAATAGATTTATTTATTTATATATATATATATATGAAAGAATGTATTTCAGTCTTTGCTACAGCCAGGTTCTTTTGGTACAACTACCTCATAGTTACCTCATTGTTTTTTTTTTTTTGTTGTTTGTTTGTTTGTTCGTTATTTGTGTTTATTGAAAAAAAAAAGACTAAAGCTGGAAATAAACATGGCATATTATTACAAATTAAAGCAGCCAATTGTAATCATTTCCCTACACATGCCTGAGTGTATATCTGTTTCATTCAGGAGGCTCTGATCATGGCTAGCATGGAGCACCCGCACCTGGTCCGACTGCTGGGTGTCTGCTTGAGTCCCACAATCCAGCTGGTCACGCAACTGATGCCTCATGGGTGCCTGCTTGACTATGTCCACGAGCACAAAGACAACATTGGATCACAGCTGTTGCTCAATTGGTGTGTTCAGATAGCCAAGGTAAGGAAAAAAAAATCTTCATTAGCTATTTAAGTACAACATACATGACTGGCTAATAAGGTTGATGGTGGTAAACTTAATATGTGGCTGAGTGGCATCCTGGTTGATTCATAAAGGGTATTTAATGAATGCATGCTTGAGTTTGCTTTGGAATTATGTCTCAACCAATTGAGGCCAAATGAATTACAACATAATTTCTAGACTGAGAAAAAAACGTGTTTGTTAGTCTGTAGCACATGGCCGCAAGTCATAGACAACTGACTTGGTAAAATGTGAGTGTGCTAGTGGATTCAGCAGCAGACACCAGCAACCTCACTTCCTTGTGTCTCTGTAGAAGTGAAATAAATAATTCAAAGTCTTTCTTGACTTTAGTGGGGGAAGTGTGGAGTGTAGGGAACTGGGTGTTATGGGATCATGGATGTCGGAGTGCATTACAAATTGTTATAATTTTGTTGGCAGTATTAATAACTGACAGATACACATAAAGTCATGTGAAATAGAAGGTTTTCAGAGGAATCTGTGCAGTCCTGTGAAAGTTTAAGTGCACCATTTCTGTGTTCATAGGAATTAAGAGGGTAAGTAGCAGCTAGGTGCTGCTAATTAAGTGTTCTTGATTAATTGATCATCACCACCTCTATATAGCAGAAGTGCTGGCAGGTTGCTGGTCTGGAGCATTTAGGTTTGTGTTACCACAATGGCACAGTCTTCCCAGGAATGATAGTCCCAGCAATTTCACCCCAAGGACAGACCATACAATGCTCAGAGAAATTGCAAAAAAAACCAAAAAAAAAAACCTAAGAGCTACATCTCAGACTCTACAGGTCTCAGTTAGCATGTTAGAAGTTCATACCAGTAAAATTAGAAAGAAGTGGAACAAGTACAGCTTGTTTGGAAGAGTTGCCAGGAGAATTCAATTCTCTTTGAAAAGAACACAGCAGCATTGCACCTTAGGTTTGCAAAGTTGCATCTGAACAAACTACAAGACGTCTGGAAGAATATCCTTTAGACAGGCAAGAACAAAGTAGAGATGTTTGAACATAATGCACAGCGCCACATCTGGCAAAAAACAAACACAGCATATCAGCACAAACACCTCATATAAGTATTCTAGAGTCAAATGTTTGCCTGAAACTGGGTCACGCAACAGGACACCGATCCCAAGCACAGCAGCAAATCCAAAACAGAATGGTTGAAAAATAAAAGAATGAAGGTGTTGCAATGGCCCAGCCAAAGTTCAGACCTCAATCTGACTGAAATGTTGTGTCAGGAACTTAAGAGAACTGTGTATAAACAAATGCTTGCAAAGCTCAGTGAACTGAAGAAAGTTTGCAAAGAAGAGTGGGCCAAAAATCC
Source organism: Cichlasoma orientale (assembly GCA_034780415.1). Lineage (NCBI taxonomy): Eukaryota > Metazoa > Chordata > Actinopteri > Cichliformes > Cichlidae > Cichlasoma > Cichlasoma orientale. The sequence continues at coordinate 162,080 of JAVDPK010001880.1, forward strand.
TCACAGCAATGTGAGAAACTGATAAACTAATACAGAAAACAATTACTTAAAATTATTGCTGCTAAATGTGCCAGCTGCTTAATCATGGGGTGTACTTAGTTTTTCACAGGAGTCCTATACAATCACAGGATTGTATTATTGGTCCGTGGTTTCGTATGTCTGTGATTAAATCTCTAAATGTGTTGTATTCTGAATGGTTCATGAAATTGTCATACAGAAATGTACTGGGCTGAAAAGCCAGGAAAATCAGAATGAGAGTGGCTCAGTAATCCCCGTGGTCCCAGATTTAATATCTTAGACAAATATTTCAGTTGCTGTTTTTGGCTACATCAGAAGCAAGTGAGTTGCCAAGGGAAAATATTAAACCTTCAGTTAAATTTGGGACACACTCGTGATCATACCACATATACAGTGCTTTTTATTTAATACCAAAGACGATCAGAAGTTGCATTAAGTCTTGACATGCTAATGCTGGCAAGCACACATGCTGTGCAGCACAAATGTTTTCATGGTATGGAATTAATCACACAAATTGCTTTGTGAGAAAACAATGAGATAAGCTATATGTACAAGAATAAATATGTGCCTGCTGTGAACAGTTGTCAACATGGAGAGATTTATAATTCATAAAGGGTAGATATGATGATGTATTATTTACTACTGTGTTGTGTTACAGTGTGCCTCATGCATATATTGTTTTGTGTTTTCAATAATTGGTTACCACTCCTGGAGACACAAACAGCCACCAGGGGCCCTGGTTAATAAGGTGCCCACCTTTGGGTTGACCCAAACACAAATAGTCCTTCACGAAGAATTTCTCTGAATACATCTCATAATAACGTCTATCTAAATTCTTGAGCCTTGAAAATACAAAATTTTCATTCTGTTTATCATCAGTGCATGCACTCTCACAGTCTTACATGGCTATTAAGGTTCTTGCAAGTGACAGGGCTCCACTCTGAGGTAACATCCCTGTGGTCCTCCCTCTCTGTCAAGGCCATGATCACAGCCATAGATTATTAATGGCACGATCTGTCATGAGAGCCATACTAATGAGCAAGTTCATCAGAACTACCACATATGCGGGGCCATGATACCCAGAATTTTCTTCCTTTTGTTCTTTTTTTTTTCTATTTTGTTTTGTATTTCCATGTTCTATAATTATAAATCATTTTCTCTTCCTTATGACTTCTTGTTTTTTGACTCTCCAAATTCAACAACACTCTTCATCATATGAAGTTTTACAGCAGTTTTAATGTTACTGAGTTCTGACCATTACTAAGTAAAAATGATATGTCATAATATTGTTGTGCTGTTTTATTTTTGTAAGTACAGTACAAAAAGTTTCAAATGATTTGTCCAGTTAAGCTGGACAACTTCCTTAAGAAGCTTTTCACATGAAACTTGATGCATACTTTTTTCTTTATTGCCCGAACTGTATCCACATTTCACCCATCACATTAATTAAATCCACTTTTATTTTTTCCAGTTCTGGCTCAGTACAACTGACACCAATATAAGGACTATAGTACAGAGTGATAACTTTTCTCTTGATGGTTTACAACAGTATAATAATGCATCGGAATGCAGTTGACAAGAAGAACACTTTAAATCTTAAGTTTACAGTACCTTACCACCTCCACCATTGTTGCCACTATGGATTTACCATTGGTAAGCCATACAAAAGATTATACTATAGAATATATGCATATTAGACTCAAAGAGGATAACAAACCAGGACATACTTTACGGCAGCCCTACATTGTTATGAACAGGTGACTGCTGTTTGAGTGTGAAGTGTACCCTTGGTTTCAGATCCACCTCTTTGTGTGTCACATCTGGTTACAAACATGGGAACATATACAGCTTTTTACACATTTTTTAGCCATGTTAGCAGAGTGTTTTGGGGTGTATTCCAAACTGACACCTCGGCAAGTATTGGACAGCAAATGCAGTTTGAATCCCGGCTAAGTCTTCATTTGTAGACTTTGCATGTTCTCCCTGTGCCTGTGTGGGTTTCCTCAAGGTACCAACACTTCCTCCCACAGTCCAAAGATTGTTCACTTTTTCTAAAGTACCTTCACCTCTACAAGTAAGACTTAACTTCTTTTTTTTTTTTTAAAGTTAAATCACAGATAATCATGGAGTTTGTTATTGTGAGTTTGACATTAAGTGAAAAAAGTGAAATGTCTGAAGGATTGCCATCAAACTTGGGACAAGTAGTAATTTACCCACTGGAGCATATTTCTATCAATCCACCGAAGTTTCATCTAGCACAATTATCAGGTGATAAATTATCAGCTGAAAACCTCAAACCCACAAACCACTAAGCTCTTAAAAAACTCACATTGCCATTTATAATCCTTTTATCAGACTAAGACTGACAACCTGGCAATGTCTATTCTAAAAAAAAAATAAAAAAAAAAAGCCAGGAAATATTCCAGGCATTGTACTGAAATGCATTAAGCCTTTAGCGGAATTAAACTTTCTGTCAACTGCATCTTTCTGCTTCACTCTTTGTTATCTAAACTGAGAGGATCAGTTGAGCTGAATACAAGCTGAGACACAGACAGAGAATACATTAAACATTGTTAGGATCTGTTCTATCTGAAGTTAACAGGCTTCACGTGAAAGCACTGCTGATATTCCGGTATTACAGTTCTAAAGTGCATTTCAGGAAAAAAAAAATGCTGTTTGTAAGGCACTGCAAGCTCCCTCTTATTTAAAAAAAAACTGTTTTAATACAAATTATTCAAAAGAGAATGAAAGGGAAATGAGACCATAAGTACAAGCTGAACTAGGGCAACCATATCCCCACAAATTAAATGTGGGGCAACGAGGAGGTTTTAGTGGGATAATGTGGGATACGTTACTAATGGTTAATGAGCTAATCTGAACTTTCGATACAGTGAACTTAAAAAAAAAAAAACACTTTTGTTTTTGTCTTTTTTTTATGCGATTGTCTCATGTACTCCCATTATCTATTGCAATAGCTGTTGAAACCGTTGAGCTGCCGTTTCAGTCAGGCAATTATCTTTGGGATTCGGCAGGGATCTCTTGTTGAGACAGGTTTCTTGTGAGACCCGTGGTTTCACCTTTGTAGATTGGGGCCAATCAAAATGTCATCATCAAGGCGAGCATTATTGTGGAAATTGTTTCCTGAATACGCCAGCAAACCTCTTCTACTCCTTTCGTCAACATTACTGGTCTGGGTTGCCTCCAAGTCAGTGAATGTGTGAATGTGTGCATGCCTGTGTGAGGTAAGAGGGCTGCACAGTGTGTATCACAGGGTCATTTCTCAGTGTAAACCAGACTAGGCAAACATGCCTCTCTCCAACTCATTACATACATCCCCAGGGTTCCAATGAAAACTCAGTTCACTCATTTTCCCAGTCTACTTTGTCTACTCTCACTCTCCTGTCTGTATTTATTTCAGTATGTGAATCTCCAATATTTCTTTCTCTGCACCTCTCTCTGAGCACTGTAGAAAGAGGAATATACCCGAGGCTCCCATGGATGCTTATTTTTGTTTGCAATCTTTTGTTGGTACAAATATTGGACTCTCTATTCTCATGTCAGTAATAAGGCAGTGTTGACTCACTATACGCAGATCTCTGTGATAAACTACCCGCTGGCCGGCTGTTTTATTTTTCCCTTTGAGCCCACTTTGTAAAGCCGTGCTCCATATAAGCAACTAGTGGTACCTGTTAATGCTCAGAGAGGTCAACAAAGGTTTGTTATTGTGCCGCATGGCAGGCCTACTTTGCATGTTTGACATGCATTAACAGTGTTATGGCTATATAAATGGATTGTTATATCATTAGTAGTAGTAGTTGAAGCAGCAGTAGCAGCAGTACCAGTTGTAGTAGCAGTATTACTTTTATTTATCTATTTTGCTTTATTACTGAGTGGTCATAATTAAAGTGAAACATTTATGCAAAAATTTCCAGAATAATGTTTCCACTGGGACACAATGTTTCAAGGTTACCATCTACCTCAGGGCAGCTAAGATCTGCTCTTGTATTAATGTGATTACTTTAATAAATTAAAATGACTACAGCAGTTTTTTTTTTTCTCATTTCTTTTTGAGGGAGTGAGTAGGGTCGAAGGGGGTTGTAGTAGGGGACATCGACTGCCCACTTACTTCTGTCCAACTTGAGAATTGCAACGGATTAAAACATGCTCTAAAATTAAACAAGCTGATGTACCCATGGGAAGCAGAGGTGGGGGTGATATTCTGGTTGCTAACATTAAATCATATACTTATTCATGCAATCATGAAAGGCGACCACAAAAAAGCTTCAGAATTAATTAGTTTGGACATGAAAGAGAAGGAGACAGTAAGAGCGAGAGAAGAAGGGAGATAGGCGAACACTTGTTGGCATTTCTAAGGTTTGGTAGTATAAAAAGGCTTGATGCTTGTGATCTGCTCCTCGTTCCATGTCTTAACATGACGTTTCAGAGCAAGGATGCTATGTGGCAGAGCTTGGTTGAAATCAAATATCTGAATGTAATTTGAATGTTTTGCTTTGAGAAACATAGTGTGGAAAGCGAGACAAGACCAAGACTTTTAGGGTCCAAGACCAAGGTGAGACCGAGACAAGACCAAGATCGGTGCCCCACGTTACATGACACAGTAAAATGTGAAATATCCACATTCTCATAAAACACCTAGATATTAAACACTCAGAGCTGAAATAAATATAACCATCTTTATT
>JAVDPK010001880.1:172956-193878 GCA_034780415.1 Cichlasoma orientale
GTGTGTGTGTGTGTGTGTGTGTGTGTGTGTGTGTGTGTGTGTGTGTGTGTGTGTGTGTGTGTGTGTGTGTGTAACAATAACCGATTAAGTGTTTATGAAGAGCCTGGTAATGTGAATTTTAAATGTGAATAAACTGTGCTTACATGCATAAACACGTCTATTTGACCAGTTGTGGTCACACACACAGATGCATGAATGTATTTGTGTTTTTGAGTGTGCGTGATGATGTCTGGTTGACATGTCTGCTGCTTTGCCAGAGCCAGGTGCCAGGCTCTGTGACATCTCACCACCCTGGGTTGCAGCACACCTGCCAGTCCTTTGAATGAAGGACAAGGTGAAACTGAACCAACTAATTGTGGTACATTGCATACTGTATGACAGTGTGTTGAATATCTTGTGGCCCCCATAGTTCAGTTTGTAAAAGTTATACTTTTTGTGGGATGATGTTCTGCAAGCTGATTACTGTAAAATACCTCATTTTGACAGTCACTCTAGCAGTCATAGCCTATATCCCCTGCAAGTCTAAAGTCACATATTCCTCCTGTAAATTATTGTAATCATTTTCTCCACCATGTTTCTGCAAAAATACACATTTACAAGAAATTACTACATTTTTAATCCCCTAATGCTTTGAAATATAGAGTCCACATCAATAGTTATAATTTATTGATATATGCGGTAATTTGCTTCATTAATTAGCCTGACCTCATTTACATAAACCTTAGTTTATCACATCATGGTGATTGAGGCAGGACATTAGGCAGGTTTAGCATCTTGTTTTTGTAATTGAAATACTCTCTCTTCTAGAACACTGACCTAACATACATCAGCTAGTGCGATACAAAAATGTAAGAAGTATTTTAAGCAGCTCCCAAAACTATCAATTGCAGTCCCGAAGAAGTCTTTTTGGTGTTTTAATAATGCACTTGCCAAGATGAGAGAGACTAACTGCGAAGAAAAAGCAATCAAAGTCAAGTACAACCAACATGCCATTAAACCTTTTAATGGTCGCAACCTCTCCATATTCCAGTTCACTGCAATTAGCAATAAAATCCTTAATGGGAGTGGACTTATGATGTAGCTGTAGTGCAGGTCAAGTTACACGGTCGCGCATAAAGACCTGCACCATCAGTTATTTTCAGGGGTCTCTGACTCATAGAAAGGACATTTTTTTTCTTCTGTCTTCAATTATTTTTCAGGAAACAAACAAATTCAAGTGCATGAGTCAGACTTAAGAAGTGCAGATTCCTCTATGTCTGTATTATATTTAATGTTTTTTTTTTTATTTCTATTGTGCCTGAACATATATGACTTTTCTGAAAATGACATTAAAAAATATGAGAAAAAAAAAACACCCACCTGAAGTACAGCATGGTGTCTTGAAAGGACACAATATAACCAGTAATAATAATTTGCATTTAGTAACTTTTGCGTTTCGCTTTAAGCCATTAACAACAACTTAACCCTAACCCTCCCCTTTTTTCCTCTTCTGGAGATCCATGCCATCACATACCATGAAGGCAAGTTCACTGAGACTGCAGAGCAGAACAAGAAGAATAACCAGAGTGACAAGAAAGCTTCCAAAGATATACATTATAGACGCAGACCTTGTTACAGAGAAGAACCACTCGGTGTCTCTACTCAACGGAGACATAAAACAGCAAGCCAAGGCACTCGGTCTGTGTCTTGAGCCTGTACAGCCTACATTAGCACACGCAGCTCAGTTGGGTTTTATTAAGCAAAGATTTACACTGGACAACCTGAAACACATTTTGCATAGTTTCTCAACATGTCATCCTCTTGAGGATGTGAAACAAAATGGTTATAGTTTTCAATAAAATATATCTAACTTGGAAGAAAATCTGTATATTATCACAGAGTAACCGTAACGTTTTGTGCCTCCCCTGTGAACACAAACTGAACTTGGATATATGTACTATACTGTACATACAGTATAGTACATATATCCAACAAAGCACAGATAGTTTTCGCCTTATTTTTCTTTGGTTCCTTTTAGGCTTTAAAACTCGATTCACTTGTATCATGTACAGGGTAACTGTGATACAAGTGATATCTCTATCAATCTAAATGCAGTGTGAATACACCATCTACAGTAGTTGTAGAATTATTCAGTGTATAGATGTACCGGTGCTTGTTGTTTAGAGGTTTGGGAGTTTGGATTTTGGTTCATGCTGATACAAGCCTGTTTGTCTCAGTGTCTTTGAGTGGAATTTGAATAGTATTGTTTTATGAAACCACAATGTTTATATTTTAACTTTCCTTGTCCTTTTCCAGTTCTGCACCCCTGTGCCTATGGACCCTGTTCGAGCAGATTCCGTTCCCAACACATCTTAAAAGTCAGCACAGTATATTTTATAAGCTAACAGCTCTTTCCAAACCCTTTTGAGGCGCCCGGTAGAATTGTCACAGCTCAAGGTTGTTTTGGGGTGTCATCGGTATCATCGGAGAAATGAAGCAAATGAAGCTAAACTATAGAAAGGCTGTCCTACTCATTTCTCCTGCTCAGGGCTCAAGGTTCCAAATTGTTGAAGCTGTTATCATGGCAGAGACAGGATCCTCCTGTTACAATTTGGCTTTTGTTAGAACTCGTTGACAGCATGCAGGCAAGTCTCATGCTGCCTTTTGTCAAATTGGGGCTGTCTACAAAGGCCTCACAGACTCATGGTCTTGCTCACACACACACACACACTCACTCTCACACACACATATGTTGCTACATCCCCCAAAGCTCAGAGGAAAAGGAAGCACAATATTGATGACAGTCTTCACTGTCTCCAAGGCTTACCACAAAATCAACTTCCACCACACACACACACCCAGTGGAGTGTTCCAGTGTGCAGACAAACAAGAGTGCACCCTTGGAGGGGGCTCGAATGCACACCATAATATACAGTCAAAGGCCTGCACATACATGCAGGCCTTTGTCTGTATGTATGTGCAGACAAGCATACAGTCTGTCCTTCATCTCAGGCGATAGTCTATTGATTATTTACTGGATTTACACTGGACAAAACACACTCAGAATAAGAATTTCAGGAATGGACAATGCTGTTCTGTTTTTTTCATTTTTCAGTTTACCTTTAAGTTAATACTGAATGATTCAGATTTTTTTTTCTTGGTTAGTGTTGATAGCAGAAGAACCGACAGCTTTCATTTAAACATGCTACATTAAAAACATCATTTCTTATTGTGTTATCAGTATTATTAAGCAAAAGTGCATGATGCAGTATGATACATGATAAACATGATACAGGTCCAATATTTGTCACTGACATGAGGAGTGGAAGTGTAAAATAGCATAACATGAAAATACTCAAGTAAAGTACTGCTACCTCAAATTTAACTTAGGTACTACACTTGAGTGAATGTGCTGAGTTGCATTACACAGTTATCAAGGTTGGGTTTTAGAGTGTGGTTGCAGTCAAGAAGGGGGAAATACAGCAAATAATTTGCTGTCAAACATGAATTTGAGCTGATTATATATTTGCTTCTGGAGCATAAAAATAAATAAAGTAAAAAAAAACACTTATTAGATGCTCAATACTCAACAGATACTCTCTACATCAACCCATTCTGCAGAATTCCTGCTCGATTATCAAGCTGCCGGCCTCGCAAAAGATCAATCATAGATCACAGTTAATGTCTCCCGTTTCAACACCCAGTGATTGCCTGGTTATTATCCCACTAATTATGACTATCATCATTATTATCATTTCTCTATTACAGTTCATTACTCCAGAGCTGAAAAAAGAATGGTATAATGGCCTAAGTGGCAGTTATTCCATTTATTGATTGGTTGGAAGGTGCAAACCTTGTTGCATGCTGTTTTCTCCTTTGACTGAAAGTGTCTGAGAGCTGACATGTTGTTGCTGGGTTTTCAACAACTGGGCTGTAAAATGGTAAACTCGCCATACAAATAACTGACACTGGGCAGGCATTTAATACAGTTTACTCATTAGATTGAATGCAATGTAATGTAATGTCTATTTGCTGTTTAGCAGTGCTAGAGGGAAAAATAATATTTTTTTCTGACCTACAGGTTGTGGCAACTAAAGATCAAACAACTATTTATTTATTGAAAAGAAAATTAACTAAGGCCCAGGCATGCTTTTGTGTTCATATAGTAATTTTAAAAACTGCCTGCAGATAAAATATTTTCACACTAAGGAAAATTGCTTGATCACATTTTCTTTCAAACAAGCATACAGGCAATTTGCCATAAAGAGCTGTACCAATACACAGTCTGGTACCTAGCTAAACAGCAATCTGTTAGTAAATTTGTTATTTTCACAAAAATCAATATTTCATGATTTTTTTTTCCAATTGGAAAAACATGGTTTTGGGTTGATACCACTCACAATCCTGTACACTACATATTTACACATGAGCATTGCCTTCAGCCAAATTTGCATCAATCTGTGATAACCTGACAGTTCATTGTTTATATTGATTATGTACACTGGAGTTAGTGTCTTGTCCAGCTTCCATTTAAGGGAGCTTTAAGAGCTACCCACTATCCTGCTTGAAAATAAAGATGTGTACACGCTTGAAGACCCTTCCTTTAGGCAACATTACAGTTCAAAATCAAACACAGTTGATATTTACTCAAGAGGTTTCTCAGCAGTCTTTCAACACACCCACCCCTTTGCAAACAACCTGAGGCAATCTCCATACACTGCCTCACTGGAAAGCACAAACAGACTGGGCTGCCTACACAAGCAGACGGAAGGCTCAGTAGTTAGACTGTCCCACCTTTGGAAGGTGAAAAAAATTTGATTAAACCTATGCTCTAAATAGTTGCTGTTTCTCGCAGTCATCAGCCTTAGTCAACAACTGACTCATAACCTCTGCTGTTAAATGCCAGATGCACAAGCTGTACCAATGCGATTAAGGACATAAAGGAATATCGCATCATGATGTTGTTGGCAGAACATAATTTATCTCCAGAGGAGTCAAATATCTCTAAGTCAAGAAAAATACACTCATGGTTAGATTGACAACCATGCATTTTGGGATATAATGACATAAGCGTTGAAATGGTTTCACTAGCCATAGGGTAGATTCAGTTCAACAGCATACAAATGATGAATAAATCCTGAAATCTTGAACACCTGACCCCTGCAGTGATGAGATCCAGTTGCTCTCTTATGCTGTATGGGGCATTTTGCTGGTATGGATTTGAGTTCTCTTCTTCCTGCAAATTATTGCAGGTTCACAAAAATGTTCAGAGTGATCATCTTTAATGATGAAACATTTCCGCCCTAATGTGGGTGGTCAAGGATAACAGTGCCCACATCCATATATTGTAGTAGATCTTAGACTAACATGTTGGACAGCTCTCCACGACATCATCAAAACATCAAATGAGAGAAAATCGGTTTTCAAGAATGTTTTTCTTTCCATACGGTCACGTTTCAGAGACTATTAAGTGTCCAGCAATTGAGATACTTAACATAGTTTTTTTTTCCCTTTAATTTGACAGTGTCTGTAAATGTGACGCACAAGTGGGGTCACACAAGACATGTAATTGAGAATCAACTTTACTCACAGGACTTATGGGCATGTGTAGCATATTTATATTTATAGTCAATGGTGCATTGGTGTAGAGTGTGAAGATGTTGGAGTAAATTATGTAATAAATAAGGGATGGATAACTTGTTACTATATATACAGTATATACATAAGGACTTGACAATAACCAGTGTATACAGCAGGTATGATGGATGTTTTATTATGTACAGCCGCTATATGAGTGTTCAAAGTGTTGATCAGACTGACGGCCTGTGCAAAGAAACTGTACAGATGTCTGCTTATTTTGGTGCACAGTGCTCTGTGGTGCCTACCAGTGGGGAGGAGTTGGAACAGGTTGTGTCCAGGGCGCGATGGGTGTGCAGTGATGTTTCCTGCTCATTTCCTGATTCTAGATTTGTAGAAATCCTGAAATTGAGGACGAGTAGGCACCAATGATTTTTTTCTGAAGACCGAATTGTCCGTTGGTGTCTGTTCTTTTCCTGTTTGGTGGCTGATCCGAACCATACAGTGATGATTGTGAAGAGAACAGACTGGATCATTGCAGTGTAGAAATCAGCAGCTCCTGAAGCAGGTTGAACTTCCTGAGCTGGCACAGGAAGTACATCCTCTGCTGGGCTTTTTTGATGATTGTCTATTTTCGATGACCACTTTAGATCCTGGGAGATTGTGGAACCCAGAAAGCTAAAGGTTTCCACAGCAGACACAGTGCGGGGGGGTTATCTGTACAGTTTTGAGCATATTCAGCTCCAGGTTGTTCTGGGTGCACCACGGGGCCAGATGTATGCAGATTCGTCACTGCCCTTGATGCATCAGATGACTGTCATGTCATCTGCAAACTTTACAATTTTAACAGATGGGTCTGTTGAGGCACAAAAGGGGGGCCACCAGTGTTAATTTTCCAGGTGCTGGATGTGATTCTCCCTGGTCTCACCTGCTGCGTCCTGTCTGTCAGAAAGTTTGTGACCCGCTGACAGATGGCTAGAACAGTGAGCTGGCTGAGTTTGGGGTGGAAGACTTCAGGGATGATGGCATTGAACGCCAAACTGAAGTCCACAAATAGGACCTTAGTATATATCCCAGGGCAGTCAAGGCGTTGTTTATATAGCAGCATTCCACCTCCCCTTGCTTTCCCAGAAAACTTTGTGTTGTGATCTGCTCTGAGAAGCCCGGCAGATATATTGAGTTGTCAGGGACATGTTCACCCAGCCAGGTTTTGGCGAATCATAGGGCGGCAGATCTGGAGTCTGTATTTATTCTATTGAAGAGCAGCAGTTCATCCATCTTATTGGCAAGAGATCGGACATTCACCAGGTGAGTTGAAGGGAGCGCAGATCGGACTCCCTGCTGACAGAGTTTAACAAGTATTCCAGCTCTCTTCCCTCTTTGGCATCTCCTGCTGATCCCACTGAGCTGCTGCTCCTCCAACTAAGACTTCTGCAAAACTCTCCAGATGGATGAGAGACGGTGAAAAAGTTGGGTAACGTGATTGACGGATGTGTAAAATTTCCTCTTTGCTGTATGTGAACAACGAGGGAGAGCTGAAAACTGAACAGAAAAAGACTACAGAAAAAGTACCAGAGAGCGCAGTACCGAGGCTGCCATCCACTCCGCCATTTTTATCTTAATTTTTAATGTTATTTGGCACAGCTAAAGGTGGCTCTACAAGAAACTCAATCGTGACATGTACTCCTGTGAAAGCTTTCTTTTTTTGGACTGTAAACCCAGTAGCATGTTAAATTTGTAAAATTGACAGTACTGTCAGAAAAACACTGAACAAATACAGGTTTTTTTGGAGAAAGCCTCTTTTCTCTAAATAGAACACGGCAGCATGGCTTAGGTTTACAAAGTTGCATCTGAACAAACTATAAGAGTTATGGAAGAATGTCCTTTTAGACAGACGAGACCAAAGTCAAGATGTTTGCCCATAATGCACAAAAAACAAACAGCATATCAGCTCAAACATCTCATACCAGCTGTCAAACACGGAGGTGGAGGGGTGGGGATTTGGGCTTGTTTTGCAGCCACAGGACTTGAACACCTTACCATCATTGAGTTGATCATGAACTCCTCTGTATATCAAAGTATTCTAGAGTCAGATATGATGTCATCTGTCTGACATTTACGGCTTGGCCAAAACTGAGTCATTCAACGGGACAATTATCCCAAGCACAGCAGCAAATCTACCACAGAATCTCTGAAAGAGAGAAGGATCAAGGCGCTGCTCTGGCCCAGTGAAAGTTCAGACCTCAACACGATTAAAATGCTGTGGTGGGACCTTAAGAGAGCTGTGTGTAAATGAATGTCCACAAGCCTCAAAGGTTGTAAAGAAGAGTGGACCAAAATTCCTCCACAATGATGTGACAGACTAATTTGAATTACATGTTACATATTTTTAGCTTCATAGCGTAATTGCCTCAGTCATATTTTGGCCAAATTGAGATATCTGGATAAATGGCTCTACGGTGTTAGCAAAGTAGAGTTAGGCATATATCTCAATTTGGTCAAAAATATGATTTAGGCAGTTATGCTATGAGGCTATCGATATGCATTACATATTACAGAAATTGCCTATCTTTCTGTTTCTCAATTTCTCAATTGTAATAGGGGGTCAAATATAGCTCCTGACAAGTATTAACTATATTATATAGCAATCAGTGACATACGACACCCGGAAACTGAAACTTAGTGACAAATCGGGAACCAACTTACTAATAGCATTACAGCAAATCAAACCAGACCCACTACTTAATGTGAGAAGAGCAAAATGAAGCAATCCTCAGTGACCTGGTGAGCAGAAACCATAGAAAATGAATGATATTTGGCAACTTCAAGCAACTATGGGTGAAATAACTGCATTTGATTCAAAGTGTGCGGGGCCCGCAATAAACTTTCAGGCAAGCAGCTGAAGAGACTACCAGTGAAACTGAAGAATATTGCTGACTGACATATGATCTGCTGGTAAATACATTAGAGGGTCACCTAGACAACGGGAGCCTGGAAGGTCCAAAGGCCACCAGCTGGCAGTTTCAAAGCAATGCTCGACGAGCGAATCGCTTCCAGCAGCTTAAGAAAGGAACCAGGAACACAAAGTTCTGCTTACTGATTGAACCCCCAAAGCAACATATTTATAAATGAAAATTTAAACTTTTCATCATTTTGACTACCATTTTGGTTACCATTGCCTTTGTACACTCTGTACATACTTGAGTGTTTCTTATTTCTCTTCATAAGATTCATAAGATGTGACTCATTCTTAATATAAATTTCCAGATGATGATTAATTTATCTTTTTTTTTTTTTTCATTTCCAGTCAAATCAATATAACTTCATTCATAGTCTTGGGAGATTCATTTGAGCAGCACTTTCAGACAGAGTGCATAAATCAATTATGTTTCCATTTACAAGTTCCTCATCTCATTGCAAAAAACCCCAAAAAACTAAACAGTCACACGAACAAGTGACTTAATTGTCCTAAATTAATTGAAAAAATGCACAACATACTGTATGCAAATCAGAAATGCTTTGATCGTCTATACATACTGATCATAGTTGCTCCCATGGGTGTGCAAACATTTTATAGCAGAGAACAAGATTTTCAAAAACAGAAAACATCAGTTCATGCTACTTTAAAGGTTGTCAGTCAGTGCCAAAGAATCAAATGTTGAGATGTTTAACTCAGGCTCCATGGGAAAAAAAAAAAAGAAAAAACTACCAAAACTACCCCTTCAAATGCACCATCTGTACTTATCATTACTGTATTGAATACTTTAGCTGATATTTGATTGGATCTCCATTTTAATTAGTGTGCTGAACTCCCTCTGTTATGTATTTGCTTTTTTCTGTAAATTACAGGCTACTGTAATTGAAGAGGGCACAAATTAAGCGGGTCTGCGCCACAAACTTGATTATGTGTGGCTACAGCTCTGGCTGGCTGGTGATAGAGGGAGCCCAGTCATCTGCTTCTTTCTGAAGCTTTAAGAATGACATTTTATGCTGTGTGTGCTCATTGACAAATTGAGCGAGCGAGTCAGCGAGCAAGAGAGAGAGCGAGAGAGAGGAATAGTAGCAGATTACAGCATGCCAAATACATTAACATATCCATCTGGTGTCTCATTTTTCTCCACTCTCACTCACCCCATTGGCCCCTGTTGCCCCTGTCACTGGGCTCAAGCGGGCCCATCCAGGACAAGGTCATGTTGTTGCCGTATGTTATGAACCTGCCACCTGATCCCAAAGATGCCTGTAGGGACCTGGCACACCAGCATGCTGGCAGGGTGGCAGTAGTGACTCTGTAGCTATACACTGACAGAAAGCAAGGCAGGATAATACGATCTGGGTCATACATGCACACACATACAAATTCTGTGTTTCTGCTACAGGTATCGACAGTCTCTGCAATCTTAACATCTATCTTTGATACAAGTAAACAGCCAGATGGCATGAGTAGAGTGCAGTTAGGCATCAGGAGAAACATGGCAATATTGAATTTCTGTAAGAGTGAGAAAAGGAGGAATTCCAAAAGAGAAAAGCAGAGAAAACAGAATGTTATGTTGTTTATTTAGTTAACACTCCAAACTTCATAGTAAGTCCCATCTACAGCATTTATTGATTTGACAGAAAAACTTATTATAAAAGCAAAACCACAGCCACCTCTTCATTTACCTCCTTGAGCAAATAACATTTGTTTGGAAGTTTTCTATGCCCTATAGATTCTGCAGCTTCTGATTTGAAAGGTCAAATGACCCTTGAGGATTTTATATGCAGAGCCTCGACTTTAGAGTTCAGTGAACCAGTGCCTCCGCAAAGACAAAGACAGAGAAGCAAAGAGTGAGTTCCTGAAACATGCTTTTGCCAAACCGTTGTTTAACATTTCATTCTGACCCCTCAGTATGAGATGATTCAGTTAAAAAAGGAAGGATGGATAGATTTCTGCTGAGTGTTTGCATTTCTTTGCCCTCACCGTGTGTAGACCTAATGTTTATTTCAGTGCCCTTTTGTTGTAGACCCTACCCTTCTCTCAGCTTTCCTGAATCCCTATGACACCACCAGATCATAGATGTTAATGAAATGCTGCATCATTCTGGCAATCTCTATGCCCCCTCTCTATTTTACGCATGATACATGTGCATACTGCACACCTCCATAAAATAAAATCATCCCATGTGTCAGGAAAAAAAATTGGTCATTTCTTAGTGAAGAGTAATGCTTCAAATTTTCTCTGCACTCATCTGCCTTTACACACACATATAAACTTGACTGACATCCCGTTCTTAATCCATAGGTTTAATGTGATGTCAGCCCACCTTTTGCACCTTCAAATCTTCAGGGAAGGTTTTCCACAAGGATTAGGGGTGTGTTTATAAGAACTTTTGACCATTCTTCCAGAAGCACATTTGTGAGGTCAGACACAGGTCAGTCGGACGTGCAGGCCATCAAGTTCTTCCATACCAAACTCACTCATCCATGTCTTTATGGACCTTGCTTTGTGCACTGGGGCACAGTCATGTGGGAACAG
This sequence comes from Cichlasoma orientale, assembly GCA_034780415.1. NCBI lineage: Eukaryota > Metazoa > Chordata > Actinopteri > Cichliformes > Cichlidae > Cichlasoma > Cichlasoma orientale. Next base: position 184,025 of record JAVDPK010001880.1, read on the forward strand.
GAAGGGGCCATCCCCAAATTATTCCCACAAAGTTGGGAGTATAAAATTGTCCAAAATGTCTCGGTATGCTGAAGCATTAAGAGTTCATGTGACTGGAACTAAGGGGCCGAGCCCAACTCCTGAGCTTGTTCTTGGTGATGTAAGGCTTGGATGCAGCTGCTTGGCCATGGAAACCCATTCCATGAAGCTCTCTACACACTGTTCTTGAGCTAATCTGAAGACCACATGATGTTTGGAAGTCTGTAGCGATTGAGTCTCAGCATCCGCTGACCCCGCTCTGTCATATGACGTGGCCTCCCTCTTCGCTGCTGAATTACTGTCGTTCTCAATCACGTCCACTCTGTTATAATACCACTAACTGTTGACTGTGGAATATTGAGTAGTGAGGAAATTTATCCTATCACGGTACCACGCTGGAATTCACTGAGCTCTTGAGGGCGACCCATTCTTTCACAAATGTTTGTAGAAGCAGTCTGCGTACCTAGGTGCTTGGTCTGATACACCTGTGGCCATAGAAGTGATTGAAACACCTGAATTCACTGATTGGTGAGTGAATACTTTTGACAACGTAGTGTACGACCTGTTAGCATCCAGTGAACATGGTGGTGTGCTAGCATTAAGACTTTTGTGAGTCCAGCTTTCTTTGAAAAAAATTCTCACTTTTTAGGCACAATTCAAAATTTTGCATGTATACCTGTACGGTCGTTCCCAAGCATTTTCTTTTTCTAAAGGGGTTAAACTCCATAATTGTCATTAATTTTGATTTAAATGAATGCAATACTATGAATTTTCCCAGATAATCGACGTTTCAAGTTACATTTAGCATAGAATCATTACAGTACATACAGCTGCGTTAAAAGCAGCGTGTCTGCTTTATTTCCATCACTGTGCCATTGTTATTTATATTTCTCTCTCTGCCTGAGCTTTTCTTTTTGTCCCTTCTTCTGTGGGTGGTGAGGTCAAAAGATACCCTTCATACATTCATTCATAAGAGCCAGCTGGATGATGGGCTTCAAAAATATTAGCTTTCGCTCAAGCAAAGAGCTCTGGGTGCTTTACTCTCTTTTATTGTTTGTTTATTTCACTCAATTCAAACTACCAATTATTTGAACATTAATTCTACTTATTCAAAACAAAATTAAAATTCTTGATCTGCACAGCAAAGCAGAAAAATTCTGTTGTCACAGCTAAAATGGATGAGTCCATAAAGGCAGGCTTAAACTGCCCAACAGACAGAGATAAAATATGTATTCTACTAGATACATAATTGTCAGAGGACGGCGTGAAACAGTTCCAAAATCCAAAACAGAGTTTAGGTTTCTCCTCTGGATTGTTAGCGAAATTGTACTCTGATTTGTCTCTCAGTCTCGTACATTTTAAAGATTTTTTACACAACCAATGACATGACATTTGACCTTTCACTTCTGTTCCATTGTTTGAAAAAGTTAGTATTTTATTTTAAAACTCCAACAAATACAGTCAAAATGAATCTCAAATTCTCCACTGATGTCAGCTAAACCTGTGACTGAATAATGAATTATTTATTTAGAAGCGGTACATATTCCTTGTATGACAGTGGATAACATTCAAACACCTACAGCTATGACTAAGTGAGGTCAGTCCCTGCTCAGCTGTTACAGTAGCAGTTGGAGCCAAGAGAGTGAATCCGAATTAACGTGATTGCTGCTTGAGAGCTCTTTGCTGCAGCAACAGCATACGCACCACATACGTTACAGCGTATGAAAGAAGAGAGACGCTGCTCCTTCATCTCGACTCTTGTTAAGTAAAACTAAATCTTTTAGATATGTGTCACCTGTGAAGTTATTGATTCTAATATCAGAAAATGGTGATCTTTAACAATCACCCTCTGCAGGGTAAGCAGTAGACATGGATTCTGCAGGCAGATGTAATAGGAATTACATGCTGGCAAACACTGATCCTGCTGAATCTTTTAGTGAACCTGATGCCTGATGTTTCCATAGACATAACAAATACTTCATATTTCCTACAAGATTTCTATATACTCCATGTGTTCCCTACAGTGGACTTCTATAGCAGTTATTCACAAATATCAGTGGCAGCAGGTCTTGAATCTAACAGTCATTTGAGGTGTAAATTCAATTCCTACTCATTCCCGTTGTGTCAAATAGAAAAGACACTGGATATCAGAGAGACATACAATGTATCCTTGGGCATCTGTACCTTGATCTACCCACTGTCACCGGAAACTTAACATTAGAGTGGGTGCATCAAGTAGGGCTTTGTCACCTTTTCAAAGTTTGACAGTTTGTCCTACTTTCAGTACAACAACATTTGGTTAGGTTAAGGCATCAAAAATATTTGGCTAGGAATAGGAAAATTGTATTTTGGGTTAGAATGTGGCCTTTTAGAATTTAAAAATTACACTTTAGGGTTTCTAGTGTTTAAATGTGATGCCAAAGGGTCCTGCCCACGTCTCCATAAGTGATAAAGTCAGGAGTAAGACTGGGCTGTGCTGCCAAAGGATATCTTTTCCCTTTCAGATGCCTGTGGTTTTGACAAAAGCAACAACAACAACAATTGTGTAATTTATTCCAGTTCCAAAAAAAAAAAAAATGTGTAATTTAAATTCTGGCTCATTTTACAAGTGTACAACAGTTTTCCATATGCAAGCAGTTCTCTGATTAAGTTGCTTATTTTCAGGGAATTGCCTATATTAGTCCAATTTACCTGCAGTCTGCAGCAAACCTGGTTTGTTCTTTAAGCTATTTTTTAAATAAATTAAACAAATTAAACTGCACTTCATCCAGCAATTATGTGAGCAATTAGCATTTTTACACTATTAATTCACAATGTTTCCTCCCAGAAAAAGTACCCATCCGAAACAGACCCATAAATCATGCAGTTAGTTGGAAATATTTGTCATTGGTTGTTGTAATTCAAAATGACAAAAATGTTTGCCGGCATCGCAAGTGATTGGGATTGTAAGGGCTGAGTTATATGCTTATACAAACTCATCTTTTATCATTTGTTATTACAGCGTTCCATCTCTGCTTCTGTCAGAGCACAGGTGAGAAAATAGAAATGATAGGTCACTTGGTGAGTAAAACCCTTGACTTGACATCAGCTGGCATTTGAATTGCTTCTTTAACCCCTTTTATTAATGCTGAACCTGCGATAGCAGCAACAGTGAGACACAAGAGACTTAATTCCACAAAAAGATTCAGGCCAGCTCTTTGCTCTGAGGCATCCACGAATGCTTTACGCACAATTAAGGACTGTCTGGGTGTGCTAATGCGCGTATGTGTTATAATACTACCCAGCGCATGCTGAAATACAAGCCAAATGTTATATGTTTTTGAAAGCGCATCATATTTGCATAAGAGTGTGCAAAAAAAAAAGTTCAGAATACATCATTATGTGATACGCTCACAATGCAGGAAAATACTATTTTTCATATTTTTAGAATTGATGAGGGTTAAAAGAAACTTACTCTTTGTCTTTTACTAGCTGATTGTTAATTAAAGAGAATTCACTTATGACAGTGGTTTTGTGTATGTGCACGTTTGCCTGTATTCAAATAAAAGAGAAAAGCCCGTCCTCTATGCTGTAGGTATGGCAGTGCATCGGCATTAAGGGTTCATCAGAGAGAATAAATGTATATGAACAAGGTTTCCCTTACAAAGTGCTAACTCATTCTGAGCACAGACAAATTGTTCATATTCAAGCTGCCCCCTAATGTCATTTTCTAAATTCATTCTGACATGGGAGCTCAAAATGAAATGAAAGCCTACTGCTTTCATCATTATTGTGTTATCATCCCCCCCACCTTTCTCTCAATTTCTCCTCCACATTGGTCCGATTTGTTTCACCTCATTCCTTAAACAATGATTCACCTTCTTCCAAGCCCACTGGGATCTTTTTATAACCAAACCATACATTAAACATGTACCGCATTAAGCAGATGCTGTACTGATGTCACCAGTCTCCAATAAAACTGCACCATTATTCTCAATATGATAACACAAAACAGACAGTCACTAAACATCCTGTGCCCTCCAGAGATACTGGCATCCCTGCTAAAATGAGCAAAAGAGGCAGAACAATAAAAGAGAAAAATAGCACAGATGAGTCATGCTCTCTTGCTGCTCACTATTCAGTGTTATGAAATTACTATCATTCATTGTAATCACACTTTTCTACAGGGTCTGATGTCATGCACTCAAAAGGAAATGCACAGTATTTTACAACAACCTACATCACAGAAAATGCACATTTCACTTTGATTGACATGGCTGTTGGTAATATATTCGATATAATCTGGATTCTTGGTCAGTATGTCTGTGTAGAGTCTCAGTCATTCAGGTCATGGCAGTCTTGAGAGCTTTGAAAAAGAAAGCAACTAGACTTCTTCATTTGCTTCTTTCTTTTCTAAAGACGTCCAGTTGCTTTCTTTTTCAAAGCTCTCAAGACTGCCCTTGGTCAAATGGATATCCACTTAAACTTATTAGCCTGCAGAAGAAACAGAGAGAATTAGCCAAAAAGAGAAAAATGCAGTCAAAGGTGGAATTCAGCATTTGTTGATGCGTGATGACATTATCCTCAATACCACTTTGTGTTTGAAGTATAGCGCTGGAGTTATTTTTTTAAACTGAAATATAACCAAACCTGGTTTATGTAAACATTGATGTATTTTCCTCTCACACATCACAAAAATGCCGTTACTGTTTTTGTGTAATGACGTTAAAGTTCACAGTTTGTGCAGGAATTTGTAACAGTATGAATACCGTTTTAATTATGTGTCACCATGCACAATCTATAAATTCTTCATGAATGTCTATGAGCATAAATCCACAGTGAGAAACATCACTCCTACATAAGCACAGCATGCGAATCACCTCACACACACACACACACACGCACAATCGCGCGTGCTCACTAAAGAAAGAGAACACACAAGAGGTTTATAGAGCCTCTGTTGGATGTTCAGTCTCATTAGAAGTGTTTCCTCATGAATAACATTATTCAGGATGAATCACTTGATTATAGATTTCTCTGCGTGTGCGTGTGTGCTGGCTATGTGGGTCGACAGCTTTCTCTGCATGCATCTGTCTGTGTCTGCGTGTGCGTATCTTGCCAGAATAAACAACAGTGGGAAGTGCCAGTCAGTGAAAAATGGGCACCACCTCTCTTCGCTCTCCTCCTATTGATTTAATCTCCAGCCCTTTGCCACTCGCTGCCAAATCTGTCTTCACAAAACACATCTAAGGACAATGCCTTCCACTTGGGTTTTGTTTGCATGGCTCTCTGAAATAGGCCTAAATAACCATGGCAGGAAATCAGAACATTTTTTGAGGGAGTTGGGATTTTCTTCACTGCTGTTGTTTAGCACCTGCATATATTGTATACCTGTAAGCCCTATTGATGCCCTTTTTACATCATTTCTTCTATAAATGAGATCTTTTTTGCAGCTATTTCTAACAAATATTCTTCAAATTAGAAAGTTAAACGAGGATGGCTGAGTTATTGCAGATTACAAGGATGCAATTTTATTATATGTAAATAAAAACCCTTTAATGTAATGGTAATGTGGTGTGAAAGTTTTTGTCTGCATACTGATAACAACTGTATTTCTGATAGGGGGATTCAAAGAATCTTCCGCTTCCAGGTATTCTAGAGATTTTTCTCCTTGGCTTGCTCTCCCATGTAAAATCTCTGTGTGCAAGGTTCAGGGCATAGGCCTTATCCCTACTGATTGGAAAGCACCTCTCGTCTGGAGGTGTGATCATAACGGAGTCTGTCTGAACCCTGTGGATTTTCTCTGGTGGCAGGCTTACCTACTGGCAGCAGCTTGGCTGTCTCATCCAGGTTTGCTGCAATTACAAAACCTCTGGCAGTGAGTTGTTCTCATCATGTCCATATGGGAGGCCAGTAAATGAGAGCAACTGAGTAGAAAAAGAAAAAAAAGTTTGTTCCTTACGCACGTCTGCAGCCACTTCCCACTCTGCACACACACACCATCACCTCCCCCTCTCAATCTCATTGTGCTGGCAAATTAAAATTCACGGGTTGCCAAGCCATCCATTCTCTCTCCGCTGCTTAATTGTCTCGAAAATTGAGGAGATTACTGGGTGCGATTTATGTACAAATAAGAATCTGTCAGAAACCTGGCAGTGTATACATTGACATACACACAGAGAGTTGATGAGCCATAGGCAATGACCAGCTTGGCCTTTGTCCATTTGCATCACTTTGGGCAAGGTATGCTTGCAGAAGTGGGCAAAACAGTTGGGGGGGGGGGGGGGATCACACAGATACTGAAAATCACGCATTGGTGTGTTTTAAATTTAATCAGCATAGTGTATATTATTGTGCCTGCGTTTAATGTGAATTCTCCCTTTGAACATCTGGTATCACTGTAGCTCATCCTCATTGTTGTTGTTCATGCCTTTAGCTCTGGCAAAGGATGGGATCAGACCTCTTTGGATTACTCATGTAAGAAGCAAAAACGTGCACATTAGTCATGTTGTATGTTTTTTTAAAAAAACAAAAAAGTTTAAACACATGTACATTGCTCTAGTTGTATAGTTGTCATTAGTGGCGGTCTCAGCAATCAATCTCGTAACATATTGCTCCCAAGAAGAATTTAATTTTAAGGGCAGATGTCGGAGCATGGTGGCACGTGCAGTTTCTGAACTTGTGCCTGTGCTGCTGGCAGTGGATACCTGCATGTACATGTAATGATATTATCTGCTCATGCGAATGTTTTTTCATGCCTTATGACAGCAATATGATGTCATATTCATGCCTACAGGTACCTGTGGGTTTGTATGTAAATGTGCAGGTGTGCTAAAGCCACCTGTTCTCTCCTGAGATGGAGCCAAATGAGGCTTATGGCCTTACAAATGTATGAGTGTTATCTCACCCCTTAGACCGCTGTAGCTCAACCCCACCTATCCCCATCCCTCCGCTCCCCCTCCTTCTACTTCTCCTTTCATTCTAGCCCATTTCAGCTAAATCCAATTTGTTATGGTTTCAAATAAGGCCTCGTTTTCTCTGTCTTCTCACCACTTCAAACAAAGTGGCTTCTATTATTGCTTGTCCAATTTGAAATAGTTTTCCCCCATTTTTCTGTCTCTTCAGGTCCACTCTAACAGTGATGCACAATAGGGAGTGTAAACTCAAGATGCGCAGCACAAGGTGTAGAAAGTGAAAAGCCTTTACACAGCTTTATGGACATGCTATTTTTGTAGGTTTAGGACATTGCTGGCATTTGGTGTCTCACTGAGGTTACCTTTCTGCTTTTGTATTGATGCAAATGCTGGTACCCTCTTTACTGGTACACATGTGTATGCATGGTGATATGTGGGTTTTTTAAGGACGTGTACTTTTTACTAAAAAAATGGGAAAAACACCTCAGTGACATTAAAACTGAGATTTAAAATATTGATCTTAATAACTAAGACTCCAACAGTAAAATGTATATATTTATTTATAAAGCATATCAGTGCTCTGAGCACACATTTGGTTTCTTAATTGTTCAGTAAATTTAAAGTGTTTTACTCCAACATCCTTGCTCCTATGGGTCCTGTTTTTAATTGAAAAGCTGCCTCTGGGTTGATGCTTATGGAATACCGCCTTTGATTGCATTGCCAAGCATTTGGCAGTTATGAGGGCTTTTTCACAGCCTAGTTGTTGATTCATAGGAATTATGAATATAAAAACAACAATGTGGTTATAAAAATGATGATATAAATAATTCGAATGTTGACTTGATGGCGATGATGATGAAAACAGATAGTGATGTTAACTTGCATGTGTTTGCTTTATAGAAATTAATGTATGCTGTATGCAAATGAACTTTGAGGAAAATAATTTCTTAATGCGTGTGTGTGCGTGTGTGTGTGTTGTGTTGCAGGGAATGATGTATCTGGAGGAACGTAGGCTGGTTCACAGGGATTTGGCAGCTCGAAACGTTCTGGTCAAATCTCCTAACCACATCAAGATCACTGACTTTGGCCTGGCTCGCCTGCTGGATGTCAATGAAAAAGAATATAATGCTGATGGAGGAAAGGTAAATCGCAAAAATCACCTTTAGAAACATTATTTATAGTATCTCACAAATAATCTGTCAAATAACCAAATTTGGTTCATTTGTTTTGGTAAATATAGATTTTCTTTCTTGAGTTAGACTTGATGATCACTGCCACACTTAGAAATACTGAGCTACAGCTAGCAGCCACTTATCTAAAGTGTTTCTTGGCTGGGATACCTTCTTTTGTACTGTTCAGAAAGAATGATGAGTTTTTAAATGCCAGAAGACTGTTCACAAGCAGGATAAGCCATCAATGCCACTGCTGAACATGTTCACCTTGGAGCTCCAATGTGTGAAATTACAGCCTCAAAAAACATGAATTAACAACTACATTTCATAGATAACATTCCTAAGAAACTAATTATAGGCTGGGCTGAAGTTGTCAGAGCTTGCGATTGTGAAAAATGGTTAGCAAGACTTTAACATAGTCAAGTTGAAGGCTCATGTTGTCTATAGGGACTAAATTATTTTCTTTGATCTGAAGTCTACTATTTTTTTGTTGTTGTTGTTGCCCTCCTTCACTCTTTGTTTCACATTTTCCTTGTGTCTTCTGCACTCTTCATCTGTTCTCCTATATGTGTCACACATAGAACACAGTAGAGCAGGCACACTCTTAACAGAGGAGAGCAGGTGAAGTGAAGATAATGTTACTTGAGTTGGTGACAGCTAGGAAGTAGGGTCATTTTAAAAGGGATCAAAGACTTTGTTGATTTTTTTTAAGCTCAAATGGATGTAACCTGCTATATGGTGAGCTTTAGAGGTGCTGATTGCCAGATTTTATTATCTTCAAAAAGACCCAGATCAGCCGTTTAAACTAAACTAATGTGCTGCTGTGTTTTGCTCTGTATAGACGTCTCTTCTGACTCTCAGCAAGAAAGTGAATGAGAATAATACAAACGTTTTCATTTAAAAATCTCAGTTTCATTTGCATTTGCACCAGACATTTAAAATATGTTTAAAAATGTTTTAATATAAAGACTTTCATTACTCTGACCTTAACGTTCAATGAAGTATGCAGTTTGAATGTTAGAGTATCTAGTGGCTATATATGTGTGTACACGGCACATTAATACTTGTTACTTTTCTAATTAGTCCTGCATGATCACTTGATCTTGTAATAAGGGACCATCTATCCCAGTTATTTGTTGAATGTTGTTGACTGTATTATTGAGTTACTATTTTGGACTTTACCACTGACATGTTGTAAAAGACAATAGACATTAACATTAATGAGGGTTTCATATTCTGTGAGAGGAACGTAGCCCATCACAACGGACAGTTTCACTGTATTCTGCTCTGCTGGACCGTGTTATTTACCTTTGGGGATCTCAAAACCCTGTAAACATAGTAAACAAATACTGTATGTCCTTGAGGCTCTGCTTACATGAAGTTCTGACCTCTTCTAATCTTTGTTTATCCTCTGCTGCTTCAGTATTTTGTTTCCAAACCCTCTTTACTCAAGAAAGTCTTTTTCATTTCTACCTCACCCCTCTTCCCAGTGTGTCCAACATGGTTTATGTCAGCAATGAGCACTGTAGTGTTTTCCCCTTAGCTGAGTGAAAGACAGGCAATCTGACCTTCGATATCCCCTCCTCCCAGTTTCCATCACTGTAATCAATAGAATTGGCCTTCAAATATAATTACAGTGTTAAGCTGCATCTCAGATCACCATGTTTTTGCCTCACCTTATTTCAACATAGCTGGAGCTTTTGTGTGTGTGTGTGTGTGTGTGTGTGTGTGTGTGTGTGTGTGTGTGTGTGTGTGTGTGTGTGTGTGTGTG
>JAVDPK010001880.1:202867-218194 GCA_034780415.1 Cichlasoma orientale
AAGAAAGAAAGAAAGAAAGAAAGAAAGAAAGAAAGAAAGAAAGAAAGAAAGAAAGAAAGAAAGAAAGAAAGAAATGTTTTTTTGTTTTTTTAAAGCCCTCATGCTGGAAATATGGGTGAGAAAAGATAAATAGAGTAAAGCCCTTAGTGAGGTTCAGAAAAACACAATGTAGACACAAATGCACACAGCACGACATTTCTGATATGGCTACTTAAAGACTTTGCTGCATGGAGCCTTTTAATTAAAATCCTTTTAATTGTATTTGGCAGTCATGCTGCCATATCATTGTTTGGCACTGCTGTTTGTCTCCCCTGCCTGTCACATTTTAATATTGCAGTTGGACAATGGTACAAAGTACTTCAATTGTCATTTTAATAATAGTCAGTATTTTGCATGGTACTCTTTGTTTTACTTTTATTTATTTATTTTTTTATATTGTTTTTGATTTCTGTTCTTTTATTCTTGTACCACATCAGAAAATCAAATAAATTTATAGACAAAAGATTGGAAAAGATTGGAAATTCATTAATCCCTAGATTTTAAAACGGCTCGCCATAACTCTCCCATCTTGTGTTTGTCTTGGTAAATGGATATTCTTATAATTCAGCCTCACATCCCTTCACTTCTCTCCTAAATAAACCGCTTCTTTCCATCACTTCTACTCAGAACCAGTTTGGCTGTCCAGATCCCGGCTTCAGCATGGAGGACATGCTGGCCACCGTGCCGAGAGTGGTCTCTGGTCCTCCTGTGTCTGGAAGCTGCCTCCCTCCACAGGAACTCGCCTCAGGAGGGAAAATTGCTGGTGGATTATGCCGTGTCAACCAGGATGACCCTCGCTGCAATGGCACCCTGAGGAAACAAGCATCCCCAAGGTCAAGCACCCTTGAGGCTGTCTCAGCTCTCACCACAGGGCCAGGTAAAGTACAATGATATTCAAAAGCAGTTCTATTGAGATGTTCTGCAAAAGATTTTGTCATCCCCAAATCATCCCAGTTCCCAAATAAAAGCTACTTGACCACAGTTACAGCCCTGACTAAGAGTTTATTAGAAAATTCATATGGATCTTGACATAAAGTTTTCATAGTATCATATTTTAAATATCTCTCTTGCTTCCTTTCTCTCCCAAGGCGGAGGTGAGGATAGTAATGGACAGCGTTACAGCGCTGATCCCACCCATCTTTTATCAGAGCGAGGAGCAAAAGGAGATGCCATGAGAGACAAGAACAATTCAGGTTACTCTGACTGTTTTTAATGTTTCATTACATTTATAAATGTTTGGATGAAATGAATTATGGAAATGACAGTTTCTATTTTGATACAGTAAATTGTTGCATTTATCTAAAATAATATATTAAATATATTCTGAATTCTTTTAAGGGTTTGCAAGCATCTGATATGTACACTGTAACATTCACCAACAGAACTGCAAAGACCTTAGCTAATCTTAATATCCCCCTTTTGTTTCCAGATTATCTCATCCCTGTAGAGGAAAACCCCTTTGTCACACGGCGTAGGAATGGTGATGCCCACACAGTGATTGATGGCGCTAGCTGCCACACTCTGCATTTGGCTGGAGCTGCTGCTGCCCCCAAAAGCCAATCCACTCACGGCGATGATGAGTATGTCAACGAGCCACTGTACCTGAATACCCTCCTCAACGCTGGGGCCAAGAATGGATTGGCTGGCGCAGTCTCCATCTCTGGCTCTGGATCCTCTGTTGCACAATCAGTACTGCAGACAGTCAACCCATCAACATCAAGCCACACCGTCTCCTCCACTGGATATGTGGTACCCCCTGGCCACCTCCCCCACCCATCGTATCCATCACACACCCTGCATCCAGGGCATTCAGGACACGCTCTGCACTCAGGCATCACCAGCAGCACCATCATGTTTGATAAGAAAGGCAAGAAAGCCACTTTTGACAATCCTGAATACTGGCAGCACAGTCTCCCTCCCAAGTCCTCACTGCACAACCCTGAGTACCTGCAGGACTGCAGCACACGCTTCTTCTACCGCCAGAATGGACGCATTCGCCCTGCTGTGGCTGAAAACCAGGAATATCTGTCAGAGGCTGCTATGAAATCAGGCAATGTATTGCCACCCCCTCCATACAGACAGAGGAACACTGTGGTGTAGTGACCCACCTGTAGCACATTAGCGAGGAATAAAGGGGTATGGGTGGAGATGAATGGACAGTAAACAGTCCTCACTTTTCCATGCTGTTCTTCTCAAACTGGATTCTTCTTTCATGGTTCCTTAACACCTCTCTTTGTCATGTCTGCTAATCTTGTATTCTCATTCGCTGGTTTTGTGTTTCTATGAAAAACTATAATAACATTCACTAACGGCCTCTTTTGTTATTTTGTCCTTAGCCCCTAAAGCAAGTAGAGACATCTCTTTGTGGTTTGTTCTGTCCTGGAAAAAAACAACTGCCCTGCTATTTTTAGGATCAAAATTGCACATAAATAACATTAACACAATCAAAGATGAAAAGAGGAGGAAGGAATAAACTGTGGTTAGCCCCAGCACGATTATTTCCATGACCTTACATGCTTTTCTTTATATACCCATAAATCACTGTTCACTATGTCCTTTCGGCACATTTTCCACCCAGCTAGATGCACACATTGTAGTATTCGCAAATTGCTATTGCTTGGGTGCAGTCAATCAAGTGGCCATGCACAGAGTTATGTCGTGACTTACCAGAAACCCGCAGCCATGCTGAAAAGCCCAGATGGGGCTTGCATGCCTGCCCACACGCTTCTCTGACTTTTACATTTTGCTGCACCAGTAATGGATTTCGAATATTTAGCACACACACACATACCTCACGTCATACCTAAAACATGCCTGTAGACTTGACACACCTACAATAACCACACATTATTTCATATACACACACACGCTGACAGTTAAGCCTGTCACAAATATATTGTGAAGGAGAAGCGCCATTGACCTTGTGCTTGAAAAAGACGATGTTGACGATGACAGTGCTGCAGCACAAAAAAGGGCCAACGGGAAAATACATATCACCACAGCTTTGATATCCCATAATACCCGATTGAACAACATTTGACATATTGTTGGCATGGCAAGTTTGGATTAAGCGGTTGACTGCTCACAAGATGACCCTTTAATTCCCACTGTAACGTTCCATTCTGTTCCTCATCTTCACCAATCCAGTCCGAAGAGCCGACACAAGCTCACAAGCTCATGTGACTGACGAAAACAATGGTAATAGCAGTAGAAGAGATTTTATCTCAGTGGAACTGGTGCTTAAGAATGGACGTCTTTTAACAGGTAAAACAACATGTTTCTGGAGAAAGACAATATTTTAAAATCTTTATCAGAGTATAGTGGGGGGGGGGGTGTTTGTTTTTTGTTTGTCTGTTTGTTAATTCATCAGGGATCTGTTCATGTCCTCACCTTGTCGTACAATGTACTGTATTTGATCAATAAAGGGACGGGGTAAACGACACAGACGTCCAGCCATGAAAGAGCATTGTGGAGATGACAAAAAAATAAAAGGCTAATTCTCCACAGCTGTAAATAAGCTAATTACATACCACCACTGGATAGACACAGGCATGGAAAAAGGACAAAGTAAGAACAAGTTTTTTTTTTGTTGTTTTTTTTTGCACCACTCTGTGTTTATACCATTGTGTGTCATAAAAAACAGAAAACTAACTAAACAGTCGCTATTTGCTCTGTCTCTTAGGGTTAAGGTGGCTGAGGCAAAGGTCATTTACATTATTACCCTGTAACAAGTGAAAAATGAGACACTTCTCTGTCTTGGTGTTTGACATTGTGAGTTATCGCTAAATCCACTGATGGCTAGCTTTCTGTACTCATACAGTACCGCCAGATGCCACATTAAATTCTGATGGAGAGTGCTAGCATCTGTCGTCAAATGACTTTGAAGTCTAATTTAGGTCAGGGTTGATAATTTAATAGCACTTAATGCTCGGGCACAGCCAATTTACTTTGCTGTTATTCTCCCTATAAGCAACAATTCATGCATTTTTTTTTCTTTTCTTTTTTTTCTATCACACTACAACTTTCATTCACAGTGAAACAGCAGTTGAGTTTTGTTTTTTTTTGTTTTTGTTTTTGTTTGTTTGTTTTGGTGTTTTACTAACAAAGGAGCATGGCCTCTCTGTAACGAACATCATTATGGGGTGACATCAACACCAGGGGAAAGAAGCTATAAATACAGCTAGCAATATTTAATTTGAAAGATTCTTCACTGTTTTTGATTATTTATTCAAGAGATTACAGGGATATTCTGGCGATTAGATTTTGTACATCTAATGTTCTGGGATTAGACCGACTAATAAGAGGTATTAAGATCAACATCAAATATTCTGAATTTTAGTCCTGAGTAAGGGTTGCAGACATCACCTGCATCACCAATAATGCAACTCTATGTTTCACAAGATGCTTCTTATATTTCTTTCTCCTAAATGCTTTTTTTCACACACACCATCTCCTTTGTAAGGCAGGGAATTTTTGTTATTGTTGATTTAAAACTTTAAGATTACCATGATGACACCAGAGATATTTTACTGGTAAAATGGTAAATAGTAAGTAGCCTGAGCTTCATAAATAAAATTGCTGACCTACCCTTTAAACTCAAATAGATATGATTAGCTTGACTTAATTTCCAGAACATTTACACTATCACACCATATATGTTTTAAAAAATTGTAGAGGGCCGAGGCTGCCTAATCCCTGTGCATGTGTCACTGCTGACTTAATACACAAGCACAGTTATACAATATTGTGCCTCTATATTATAGATTCAGATGAGCAGTGCCAATGATTTACTGTTCAAAACGCAGATGTTGCCCTGGCACAGCATTTCTCCACCTCTCAGGTTTTATGGAACTAATAATCATCCAGTTGAGATCCAGCTGAGGCACAAATTTTTAAATCAAAAAGGGACATCAGGCCTATTGAAATGTAATCATAATGGAAGACAGATTAGTGCCAAAATACCACAATAAGAGCACTTATAATAAATGCATCTCAAGAGAAATGTGAATTTTATAGTGATTTTTACTGTTAAGTATCACTTTGGCATTGCTTTTGTTCTGTTACAAATCTGATCTACAGTCTTACACTTTCTGAAATCACAAGTATTCTGATTTCAGATTTACTATAGTTTGAATATACTCTTATGCATAGATTCTTTGTGTAAATATATGGAGCAAAATTGTCCCCTCTGTGTTTTTTTACAGATTAATGTCAGTTATGTAAGTCAATTTTACCATTACCCAGTAGTAGTGCTTGTGGACTACTATATGGTCGTGTATTTAAGAGCAACAACAGCAGTTGAGAGTCACTGTAAGGCTTTGAATTGGCTCTCTGTGGAAAAATAAAGCCAATCTTGTAGACGAGAAAACCTACTGGTGCTCTCAGCCAGCAACCATCACAAGGGGCTTTTAGCTTTTTGAATGCTAATTCATCCACTTTCCCTTGTTGTTCTGTGGGGAAATCATGTTACCCAACATCTCACCCAGTGCACCATCTGAGAAACCCTGAACGACAGGCAATAGGTTGTAATCCTGCAGCGAGGTTAAAACTTAAGTATTAGCATTCAAGAAATGTTACCCAGTCAATGCATCAATGTTATAAAAGCTACAAGGGTGGACGATGCAAGAGCACTGAAGCTGGCAGAGAGGACCAGAGTTAATCGCCATTCTTTTTTTTCTTTTTTTTCTCCCTCTGTGGTAACTATAGAATTCTTTGTAGCGAATGCTGTTCCACATCTGAAGCAGTGAAAAATGAAAAGTAGTTATGGATGGGGTGAACGTAGCCAGAGGAGTCCAGAGACAAAATCATGAGCAAATGTTAACAGAAGTCTTAGCATATTGTGAATGCTACAGTAGTCTGTTATGTTCTCTTTAAAGCTTCATGGGCATAAAGGAGTAAAAGAGCACAATAACTCCCCCTCACTGCTGACTGCTCATTCAGTAAATCAGCCTTTTGGTAAAAGTTGTATTTATATTTTATATTTCTGAAGAGTATTAAAAATGTAAAATTAAAATTTGTTTTTTTTTAAGTTGACTGTAAAATTTTGTTTTGCTATAATTTTTGTCCTTCAGGGTCTTATTGTGTTTCTTTTTTTATATGCAACTTTATCATCTTATGCCTGTCATGTTGTCTAATATAGTTACTCTAGGGAAAACAATGGTTGAAGACTGTGGCGCAATTACAATTATTGCAGCCGTGTGCAATGAACTTACAGACTCATTGACCAGGCCTGCGAACACTCGCAGTCAGTTGAGTCTTCAACGTGTCTCTGATGCATCAAGACAGTGATGAAATAGCAATAAGACAGTCAGTCTGCTATCAGTTTGCGAGTGGATGTGGTCAAGTTGGCAATTGCATACAATTTGTTTGTGATAATACGGCAACTCTGAAAATCTGAAATCTCTTGCTGTGTGCATGAACAGAAATTCACATTAAGTATTTATGTTCAGAGTTCAGTCAGAGCTCCAGACAGATCTGAAATAGAAATTAAGAAATTCTTCCATAACTAATGATTGCTGCAGGACGGCGATTTAACTGCAAAATGACATAGGCGCTCGACGACCTTGTTTTGTTTAGGAATATAACCAGAATATGATCAGCTCGCAATCAGCTAAGCTGAGTCCCCTATTGCAAAGTGGTGCAATGTAGATAAGTTGCGCCCATCGGTGCAGACTGACTCAGATTGGTTGCAACGTATTAGCAATTTGTCTGCGTTTATAAATTAGACACCAGTTATTTGCAAACCTTCGCAAAGAGAGGTGATTGCAGTCAGTCCGAGTTGGAATGCAATTATTCTGAGACACGCTGCCTCCCACCAGGTGACCTTCATAATTACCTTGCAATTGAAAGTGGTCACTGCAACTACTCATAATCAGTCACTGACTGCAAAAAAAAAAAATCATGCAAGTTTCCAAGAAGTTGTTCTCAGACAACCTAGCATTTAAGTATGATTGGCTATCTGAGACAGTTTTCACAATATTTGACTTTCTTGGGATTATGATCACCCATGATCACCAGCTGGCAGGTTTGACCAAGTTTAACCAGCCAATGTTAAATATCCAAAAAGAGTCTCTGCTACTAACCCCTTGTGACTGAATGTCTGTGTTGTCAACAAGAACAAACAACAGAGATTACCGTCTACCGTACAATATTTACACACTGTTACAGTTTTTTCATTGCTGTTAATGTTTTAGCTAAGATCACGTAATAAATATCAAAACGTCATGCATTAGATATGGAGAGGTTCGCATGCAATTGATTGTGGGGGATTTAAGGCTCCAAATAATAGGCAAGCGAGGTACTTCAAGAGCCATCCAGCCTAGAAATATGGACTTTGGAAGAGCTAACCTTGAAATGGGACAGCGTGACATATTTATAATGTTTGCTTTATTTCTTTTTTTCCCCTTTGATTATTCATATTGTTTCATTCATTTTTCACAGTATAAGGAAATTCAGTGCACCCATTGTCTGGCTGCATTAGTAAGTTACATTACATTTTAGATAACACAGTTAGTCTACTAGAAATTTTTACTGTTCAGTACATAATATATAAAAAAAATCACTTTTTAAAGGCAAACACAATGCAGCTGACAAACATTGTCTATCATTGTATTAGACATTGTGATTTTACACTGATTCATATTTGTAAATTCTACAATGCCATGATAACTTGGATAGATGGTTGAGTAAGCACAGTTTACAATGTATTGAACTGATGGTAAAACTGTACAATGGAACTAATAATTTTCTTTTGAAAATACATTCAGATTGCTCAACAGTTTTATGACCGGAAAAAGTAATTAAAAAAATTGATAATATTTTTATAGGCAGGAATAGGGTGGCCAGGTGCAGCTGTAAATAGAACAATGATGCTTTTTTTTCAAGATTTTTATTTTATTTTTTATTTCTCCTTGCATCATTGCATTTGTAGTGATCAACTGTATTTTATCTTTTATTTGGGGACTATCCTTTCTGTATGTATATACATATATATACAGTACATATATATATATATTTGAGAGTGAACTCTGACTTTAAAAAAATGCTTGCAGGGTCTTCTTGTCACCCCCTCCCCCAAGCCATCATTCTCCTGTGATGTGTGACTGTGTTTTCTACACAACTTAGTGGATTTTGTGTTTCAACCTCGGCTCTTGCTCACTTTGTAGGAGTGATTTTTTTTCTCCTTTTTTTAAATAATGGGTGTTTTATTACCAACACTACATTACACACGTCTCTCAGTATTATTTACCACTTGAGTCTTATTTTTTTCAAGATTTTGTACACTTTTAAGATGCTGTTGCAATACTAATGAATATTCAGTATGACATCACCCTTTTTCAGTCTTTTCCTAACTAATGTTATTAATCCACCATGTCACTTTAGGAGTTTTGAGGACCTATACAATATTTTCTTGAATATTCTGATTTCCATTTGCACTGAGCTCAGTCATTTTTTTTTCTGTTTATGTTCATTCGTTTGGGGCAATACTGGTTGAATGGTGTAGCAAAATTTTGTGGACCCCCAAGAGTGATCTAACAGTTTGGATGGGCTGAGATACGAGTATTGCACTGCTTGTGCAGATAGGTTATTAGGTACCTTCTGCTTTTACAGGAAGGTCATATTTTGAATTCAATGGATTTTTAAAGGACTTTTGTAAAGTTAGGCACACAGAGGAGTGTGCATGGTGTCCATTGGCATTGGAACCTTGATGCACTGGCCGCGACAGTACTGAAACAAGCCTTACTCCCAAGCTTCTCCTAAAGCTTCTCTTCTAAAGCTCCACGGGTACCTTAAAGTATCATTTTGGATTCATGTTGTAGAGGAGCTTGTCAAATTTTGAACATTTCCTGAATCTAACCGAGTAACTTAGGTGTTGAAACCTAATCCAACAGTAAGGCGAAAACAAAAAGCATTGAATATAAAGCATAAACAGCAAAGCTCCCAAAGATTCACTGCACCTCCCGTCCTTCCTGCCTTTTTCAAACAGGACTGTTAACTCTCTGTTTCCAGTAGTGACATGATCAGTACGTCAAGGCACTAACACCAAAGATTACCTTGAGCATGGTTCTGTGATGCCAGACAAAGCAGCAGCATTTAAGACCCAGCGGAGTGTATTTGTTATAATTATGTTGCCTAAGACAATACAAATAAAGTCTTATAAGACATAAAAATATAAATATTTACTACAAGTATTTTTCTATTATTTTTTGTGGCTTGATCACAATACCTAATATTTAATGTGGATAATGCTACCAAAATCATCATTGTGACATTGTAGCAAATGTTTCAGTAGCAATCAAGCAGTGCAGTACATTTCGGACATAACGTAACGTTTAGGAACTGAAGCTCAATGGTTTATTAAACTTTGGATCTTAAGAGAATAGAACTGAATGGATGCACAATCTGACAATTAGATGTATAAGTGTCTGTTGCATTATTTTATTTGCTGAAAAGACAACTTGCGTTATTTCTACAGGAATGAACCAGAAAACTAAAGGTTTTGTGCTGTTTTCTGATGACACTGTACAGTTTATTAATGATATCTCCTGAGATTTTGTTCCAAAATTACTTAAATGTTTGTCTTTTTTGTTTTTTGTTTTTTGTTTGTTTTCTTTTTGTATATTTACACTACATTTACAGAATACCACTGTATAGGCCTATTATACACTTACGTTCAGAAAGTATATTGGCATTTGCATTTGATGATTTTGGTGGCAATTCTATCATTTTACAATGTTCAGAGCTTACATGTATAGCTGGGATTGTGGTCAGTTTGCAAAGCTCCTCAAATGTCCTTGAACCTGTTCACTGAATTACACTGAAGTTTGGAAGAAAGTAGATTCAGTCATTAAATTAGCATTAAGTATAATTTATTTGTATTGATTTACTAGAATGATTGAGGACTTAATTTTATAGGCCTGCTTTGTCACATGTTACCAGTTTTAAGCGTTTCTTTTTACTGGTTAATTGACACGCTTCCCAAGCTAATACATTTAAATACATATTCCCTCTGTTTTGTTACATGGATCTGTCAAAAATATATTTTTAATTCAATATGAATAAAGATCAGTCAATATTTAAAGATGGATTGTGGTTATTTTCCAGACATAAAGCCTCTGCTTTATTTGGCTTACAATTAACAATTGGTGGCATCTCCAAAACAACCCACCAAGTTGAAATCCAGTGGTTTTCCTTTCACTTGGGATGCTTATGACACTGATATGATTGGCTTTTATTCTAGTTGTACAAAATACCGAAAATGGTAAAATAATAAGAAAAGCAAGAAAAGCAAAAGCCAATAATTCAGTGTGTTAGATATCCATAGCTTCTATTGGTTTTCTATGGTTAACTATCTTTATCTCATCATAGCATGGATTGAGTGATTCTTCCAATTCAAGCCTTATAGTTTTGAGTGCCCTTGCACGTCCTTACTTCAAATGTCAGACCATTCTCAAGTAGTTCAGCCAGACACATGGGAGTGTTGTGTAGCCTCTAGACACAGCACGACATCTTCATTTTGTCCAGATGAGGCTGCAGACATCTCTCACCATTCAGCATATTATGCCTTTAAGCTAGAAAGACCAGACAGAAGCCCCACTACCATCACCACAACCTCTATTTTTCAGACTTTTTTCCCCCCCACATTAAAAGCCACTCACACGCATACAAACTTGCACTCTTGCCAGAAAATCACACAGGAGCACCAGTAGTAAAGTGTTATTACTTTTGACACTTGCTCATGCATGATAGATGCATCTCTTTCCCAGCTGATGACATTTTATGACATTATCATAGGAAATCCAATAACAAGATCAGCATCTCAGAGCCCTTGTCGCATGCAAAGTCAAATCACTTGCGTTAAGATGGTAATAGAGTGTGATCGAAACAATCTGTCACTGCCTATCCACTCACTTTCAAACACCAGATGCCCTGACAAACTATATGGATTTTTACCTGATATGAACGATGATCGTCACAGCTGAATGTAAATGATCTTAAGGTAAATTGATTGACTGGTGCTTCTCGACAAATAAAAGTGAAGGCTCTATTTGATGATGCATCATTCTCTACCACTGTGTTTCATTGTCTACATGTTTGCATGTACAGCTATATGTGTGCTGGTCTAAACATTTTCAAAAACAGAAGTTAAAGAAGTGTTTGTGTACTAGAGCTGCAGTTTTCCTTGGTTCAACAAGAAGCCATTTTTCCACAGCATGTCAGAGGGTGCAGCACACACAGTTCTATGCTGCTAAAGTTTTGGTTTGCTTTGTGAAGTGAGCCAGTTGTCACAGTAAATAACATAGAAGTCAGCACAGATGCAACATGGAGATGTTTCACCAAAGCCAGTAGTCTCTTTCATTGCAGCATCTCCTTTTTTTTTTTACCTAATGCAGCTGTACAGTCGTTTTTTCATATTAGAATAACAGCAGCACATCTCAAAAACATGTTTTGGGTTGTTTCCACTGTTTTGGCATTGTTATCTCTTTTTCCCAGAGAGCCACTGGTTTGCCACTGCCTCTAAATCCCAGCATGTTGGCAGCCTCTGATTGAATGGACTGTATCAAGCCCACTAAGTAGTGTTGCGATCCCCTTTTCATTATGGAACAGAATATTGGATTTACTTCACATGCTGTCTGTCTCTGCTGGCTTGATGTCTCCAAGAATTCACACACACACACACACACACACAAATATTTTTGAAAAGGCAGCATGCAGACCACCCAGTAGTAAATTCTAAGGAATCTTAGTGAATCAGGTTTCCGACAGTTCAGACCCAATAAATGGGCACCCATACTTTTAGGCACTGCACTTCGCATGAGCTCTAAAATAACTGGCATATCCGTGGATCAGCCAAGAAACATGGGTTCATGCGCTCAGCTTGCATCTGTACCTCACCTCAGAAAACAAGGTTTTTAGCCACACGGGTAACCTAGTCACAACCGCTTTTGAATTTCATGAATTTCTATGATAGCAGAGCTCTAACACTTTATGTACTTTTTATAATTCTGCCTACAAAAGATGTTACAATAACACTGACAGGCTGGTGGGCTGTTACATTTTGGAGAAAGCTTGCAGACAGTTGTTATAGACCCCCGTCGTTGTTTTTGCATTGGGACATTTTACAGTTCTGATCGATGAACACAGGTAAAACACCAGGGAACAGTTTCTACACGAGCGCACATTATCTTTACAAGCCGATAATTATTTTTCACTAGCAGTAAGACACGATACATAATACAGTATATGCTTCTGTAGCACGAATGTGTCTCAGCCTGACACAAAGACATCTCTGTGAGGACAAAGATGAAACTTCAGTATAACAGGGTAGGTTCAGGGTTCTTTTCTTCTTTTCATGACTCCCTGAGCATTTGAACAAATTTTCATGAATGTCATGAATTCTAATTACGTGAACGTCTTGAAATATGTCTCCAATGAACTGACAATAGCAGTGCTACATAAAGTATTTTACTGTTTTTAAGCTGGAGCAGCTTTTAAACTTTAGTTTCCCATTGCCATATCAAACATCATATCACAGTCTCTTCTTCAATGAAATAACCCCTGAGGCAAAGCATACAACTTAAAAATTGTTGCACAATTGTATCGGGACAATGAATGGTTAAATAGTTTCATATGTCAGAACACCCCAAATCATTTTAATTACTTATTGGGCACATTAGGATTTAACCAGCAGTTATGCAAGATTTGCACAAGCTCATTTCTTTTAAAGCTTTTGAAACTGTTTGTGAAATACTCCACAAAATTCCATTATTTGTGCTAAAAAAAAAAGAGCATTCTTCATTGTTTGTTAGCATTTTGCAAATGTTTTAGCACATCTAGTATGACAATTTGAGATTGTATGCCTTTGTGGTCAAAATCTATGAGATTTGTATCAGATGAATATTTTTTGTTCTGCAAACTATAAATAATCATCAAAATCAGTGTGAAAATTTTCAGCTTTTCTTTACTTTATTGAACTGTGAGAATTTATTGTCATTATGACAAAATAGCCAAACATATCGACCATACTGGTTTACACAATGACAAAGGAACTTGTCAGTGACTGCGAGCAAAAGACTTTTATGTTTATAGCATTTTCTTCCATCTAAATACTGAACCCAAAGGTGTAATTGATTAAATGTGAGCATTGTAAAATTTGTTTATAAATTTTGATTGCAACCAAGTTACAACTATTTGTGAACATAAGGAGCTGTCTCTATACAGTCTCCATACACCTCAAACTGCCCGCAAACACAATCTATAAGCTTGATTGCTGGTAATGTGAGTAGAATCCCAGCTGATGGGTTTAATGTCATGAAAAATATTTCCATGCATAATACATGCTAATGTAAATGCACAAGATCTTCAGCATTTTCACTGAAACATAAGAACAGTCAGTAACTTATAGCCATACATTCATCTGATGTCTGTCATTCGGACAAAAGATAAGCATTTGACCACCTAGGTTTACAAAATGAGTTTCATCATTTTGGTGACAATGATGTTTCTTTACATAAAACATCACTTGACACACAATTTAAACAATTTTGACACACAATTTGAAGCCTTTTTCATGTTATTTATAGTGTTTTGCTGCATGTATGTGCTGTTTTGGGAAATGCATCCTTCATGCTGAGAAGTTCAGAAGTGTTTTGTGAAATGTGCCAAAGCTATTGAGAACAGCTCTAATACAGTTTGGTATTTACATGCAGTAACACATTTAATTGGAACAGCGTGGCACGTGCAAAAAGGGATAAATATCTCATGCATGCATATTCCTCAGCGGCTGTCTTATCTGTTTGGCACATGTTTGATCAACTCCCCGAAGATGGATATGTATTGTCTGTTTAGTGATGTTATTGTTGTTGCTATAAATTCTTGAAATGTTTGTATTAGAAACAAACTCTCCACAGAGGACCAGTTCAGCTTGGAACCATCAGTCCCTACGCATTTAAGTCAACACAGAGAGCGTTAGCAGAAAAAAAAATGTTTACATGTGTCGTCTCTGTTATATACAGTAATTAAAGAATTATACAGAGTGGAGTGCATGCACAGGAAGAAGGCAGCCACATGGATGGAATGCAGGTATGGAACTGTGTTTTTCCTGCTATGACCAGCAGTCATAGCAAACTATACAATGAAAAAGAGTCTAGTGTTATCACTCTTTACTTCTGATTACTCCATTAACAAATATGTATTTGCTTTTGTTTGTATCCAGGAGCCTTAAGGAGTGGTAAAACAAAACAAACAAAAATTTTAAAACATTGTCAGAGAAATCATTGCATGTTTGTTATAGGAATAATTTTTTTTATATACCTTTATTGTAACCCTTAAAAGATGTTTCAACAAGCTCAAACCACATTTGTCCCATCTTCAGGTGGAAATCATTACAGCTATATAAACATTGCAACTTATATGACTTTGGGGCTTTTTGCTTCATTATTACAGAGGCAATGAAGACTAAAATTAAAATCATTTTCTGCATCCATGATCTGGTCATGTTTGTTTGTTTGTCTAGGCTATGGTGCTGCATTATTGTCAAAAACACAGTCGGGCATACAGTCTTTTCAAATATAGAAAAAAGCGACTATATCATGATACCAATTTTTGCTAATTAAGTTGTGTGTAAGTGCGTTCTCTTACTCACACTGAAGATTAATCAAGGACACAGCAGCCAAACTAGCATTTCCGCATGTCTGCAGACTTAATTGCAATAAAGTAAGAATTTAAAATTACTTTGACTCATAGAATATACTAATAACATGTGAGCGGAGTGATAAATGAGACCAGTTGTGGGTAATGCTGCATTTTAATTAAGCTGTGGTCTTAAGTGAGGAGGCGTCATTGTTAACGTCAACTCCATTGCAATTATGCTGCTCTATTCATGTGTAACATAATGGCTTGCTGACAGTTCTTTGTTGGCTTCCAGTAGACGCATAATTGTGTCCTTTCACACATCAAGCTCAAACATCTTAATACTATATTTTGACTTAAGTAGCATCCATTCAGTAATAAAGTAACAAACACATCTTTGAGTTCGTCCTGAAAAAAGCACACAGTACTTACACTGGTCAAATTTTAGTACTGAATTTTCTTAGTTGATTTCAGTTCCAGATGCCATCTGCCTTTTATTTCCTTTTTACTAATCCCATCTGTTCATTACACTCGAGTCTCAGAGAGAGATCCTCAGCAACCTTAACTGATTGGTTTAAGAGGCATGGACTTTGCAAAAACTTGTTATCAACAGTCAAGCTTTCTGGGTAAATCAAGCCTAAAGAAAAACCATTGTAG
>JAVDPK010001880.1:251472-262905 GCA_034780415.1 Cichlasoma orientale
CTTCAACAGTACTAATCGCCAGAGACACCTGTGACACATCCTTTAAAAATAAAGCTGTATCATCAGCCAGCTGGCTAGAATGAAATCCGTCTGAACCACGTTGTAGTAACGTCAGTGACGTCACACAGCGGTGGGGGCGGGCCGGCAGAGCAAAGGTGGCACTTCCGGGAGCAGACGTGGAGCTTGCCTTCCGTCTTATCCTGGAGGAGGCTGGTGTCTCTCTCTCCGCTAGCGGATTTCACCAGAGCTTTTGTTAGTGTGTTTGTTCCTGTTTGTTAAATGATCCTGAACCTATCAGGATGGATTACAGTTTAATAAGAGGCAGAGTCAAAGGGGCCAAACTAGAAGAGACTGGGTTTGTGAAGAGCCAAGGATTTAAGCAACAATAATGGGTCAGACACAAAATTAAAGGTTGGGTCGCAGCCCTTAAATTATAAAGGAAAATGGCCAATATATACAAATATACAAATAAATGGTTCAAAACACTTGAAAACAACAGTGTGCACACAAAACAATAAGAACAAATTGTATGTTGGGGCCCTTATATAACTAAAACTTATTGCAATGCGTTTGATGTTAAAGGTTTATGAAGATGGGGTGTGTGGTTAGGTGTGTGAGTGTGTGCATGTGCATCTTCTTCCTCCTCCGTTTGTTAGCTCGTCATCTGATCCAACCGGAATCTCATCCTGATCCTTGGACTTACATCCACTAAAAAAAGAACCTGACTGTTGCTCTGTATTCATAATGGAGCATGTCGGTGGAAAGGAAGGAGATTAGTCAACGTAACTTGTTTTTTTGCCGATAAACCACACGGCCCAGGATTCACAGCAGACAGGCAAGCTTGCCGTAACTGCCTTTTGTCACCGTCTGATGTGGGAATCTCCCTTTGTTTTTTCATCCTTTAATTAGTAGCTGCCTTCACTCCCGTGGTTGAAGTCAAAAGCCCACAGAAAAGAACCCCACCTAAGAGAAAAGTCCCCTCAGTGAGTCGCCACCTTATCGTGGTGGAGTGTTGTGCATGCCAGGGTGATCCCAGGAGCTATGTTCTTGAGCAGTCCGCCCCATGGTCACCTCCCAGTTGGCAGTGCCTGAAAGTTCCTATATGAAGGGATCCATGTTTGGCTCCAGCAATCTGAAGCAGTAGATCTACTCTGAGTAGAAAGTAATTTCAATTGCCTGTATTTGCCATCATAGTGAAAGATAGGAATGGATAAAATGAGAATTTTGCCTTGAGACTCTGTTTTTTTTTTTCCCCTCCACCACAACAGACGAGTTGTAATCACTTCAGACTTACAGTCACTCCAGCCAGCCTGACAGTCTCGACAGTCAAGTTACGCTGTAGATGATAAAGGAACTAAACTGCAGGTTATCTGAGATGCTTAACTAGTAGCAACAAATACTGGGGAAAAAATAAACTGTTTGACCGAAAATCTGATGTGCACTTTTTCCTCAAGTCAATTGGATTTAATTTTTAAAGTGGTTTATTAAACATTAACAGGTTTATGCTATATTCTGTTAAATTATCTGAGACTAGGGCACAAAGTTTTGACAAGGTAGAAGAAATTATGGAATACAATATATGTGGTTTAGTACTGGCACTTTTTTTGCAGTTCCATGCAATGCCAACACTGTTATATAATAATATAATAATAATAATAATATACAATAATACTGCAACAGCAAATTAAGAGAATAGTCTTTCAGTTTTCCCATACTTCACTAAATGTGACAAGCTATAGCACTTAATGTAGCCTACAAAAGACACAAGGAATAAATATTCAACACAGATCACCTGACATAAAAAAAAAAGCTCCTGTACATTTAGATGTACTTACACACATCTACATCTGCATCTAAACATATTCTGCCTTTTTGTTTAACATCAAGCAGATCCTGTGTATTTATTTTTGTCTTTGTATACTGTTTTGATTCCAGTCAGTTAGCAAACACGTCAGCTTGGCTGCTTATTAACATGTCAAGGTATTGCATTTACATGTGGGGCTACATGAAAACATCCCATTACGTCTGTATGTCTTCCAGCAGCCGAGTACATTGAGTCCCCAGTGAAGCTGAGATATACTCCACAAGTTAATGGGCTCTTTTTTCACCCTGTTTGGTTGGCAAACCTTCCCGGGTAATTGTCCCTGCTAATCGTTTGTAGGCTGTTTGGCAAAAGAGTTTTTAACACATATGAATTCAAATCATGCTGCAGTATAGTTCAAGTAATCAAACAGGAAGACTTACGCCCGTATTATGTTTTGGGGGTTTTCCCTATCCTTTTTTTCCCCTATCTACTATTGTATTGCTTTTTTTTTTTTTTTTTTGTGCATAGAAAATGCTTGCAGTGTTCCAAAATCCAAAGTCCACACCAAGCTAAATTAGTCTTTCCCACTGCGGCTGAACTGCTTGGATCACCTCGTTTGTAGTCGAGGCTTTTCTTCCGTGACTTATCTAAGTGACTACATAACACATTTGCATAATAAAGAGCTAAAATGGTGAATTTCAGACAGATGAAAAGGTGAAAAGAGGTGCTGCAGCAGTGGTCTAGTAGAACCTCACCAAAAATGAGCCTGTCACTGAGCATGATATTAGCTCTCTTAGTTTCTTTTTTTGTCTGTTATACTTTTTTCATGCTTTAAATAAATTATTATTTATTTAAAGTCAGTGTTTAAGTGTGTTGCATTCTATGTCACCTATTTATATGCCAATCTTTGGCCCAGAAATAGCAAAAGAGTAATTTCGTATTAATGTAGTAATACAAAATTGTACAAAATAATGAAGTATTAATGTTTTTTTAGATTTTTGTAATGTTTAAAATTTTTTGATTTTGTTACAGTTGTTTTGTTTTGGTTTTTTGCTACATGGATGTGATATTTTGCCGTCAGCCAACTAATGGTGCTATGGACATCTGAAAAAGTTGCACAGCACCTAAACGAGTCGTTGCGGACTTGCGGTTGTGGTTGCAGTTGGACTTTTCTAGGCACTTTGCCCAAATGCTTCTGGTGGGACCAAAATAAATAACAGCAAATGGTCTTGCCAGTAAGGAATTGAAGCAGGGACATGCTGCTCACCCATGTGGTATGCACCCTAAGCACCTAACTACAGGGTCAACCTTATGCTTTTTCCCAGCTGGTATCTTTTTAAGCTGCATGTTTCAGGGAAGGCATTTTGAATCGGGAAAGGCTGACATGAATATTTCTCAACCTCTGTAGTTACTTGAAATCTGAGCATCTGCTTAGGCCAGCATCAGAAAAATCCTATCAGAGAATTTTCTCTCTTGCTGTTGCAGATTGCATACACTTTATTTCGTTATAGCAAAAAAGCATTTTTTTTTTCCCCCGTATACCCTAACCCTACACACCCTGCACCAAAAATGCTTGCACATCCAATTTACTGACATACCTTGCTTCCATGCACTAGTTCCTCTCCAAAAGTACATGTATCTCTGATATCTATACCCTAGTGTCAACCACCTAAATGAGTTTTGCACTTCCACAATAAAAAATTGTCAAACGGCTGAGACTTTTTTTTTTTTTCCAAGTTGGAGTGAGTGCAGCTATAATGTGCCTGCAAATGAGCTCACAAATCTCTTAGGCCACAGTCCTGTATCTGTGAGATTGCATAGGAATGGTTTGCAGAATATGTCTGTTCACGACCAGTATGTTATATAAAGGGTGGGTTTCCAGTGTGTGGAGATGTAAAATGTGACTAACTGTGTTATGCATTATAAGTAGAATCCCTTGAGCTTTTGCTCAATTACATCCAACAACCAGCACCATTTGTGACCATATTTCAAACCTGAAATTGTTGGATTTGACTTTTTCATCACAGTTCTCTGATAAAATGAGCTTCTGCAGGCTTGCTTTTAACTCACTTGAACCTCTGTCATAGTGAAGGACAACAAGGGAAATTATGTAATAGGCTTGGCAGAGGCAAAGTGAAGGGGTAATGACAGAGGCACAAGCAGATGTACCTTCCTCTACCTTTCTTCCTCTTTTGGGTCTTTTTAACCACTTCACATCTATGCTCTCGTACCTATCCTTAGTGCAGACAAAATGCTGCCACGCTCTTTATGTGTGAGAGAGGGCTCCATTCTGAGCCATTATTTCACTCTCTTATTTAACTCCGTTCTTTTTTTTGTCATGGCTTCCAATCAGTGTCCCTCTTTCTACTAGATGACTGGAAAAGGCTGCTCATTTCTTCAAAGCCACATGCATAGCTAACATGTTGAAATATTAATAGCGGTTCATTTCAAATAGAGGATGAGGCATTTTTGCTTTTCTTGCAGCAGGTCTTGTAGTTGCCTTTCTACGGATAGCCCCCCAAAGATCAGCAAATCAGATATCTTCTGAGACTGGATCATGTTCCAGTTCCAGATGATTTTTTTCAATTATTTTCCCATTTTTGTGATAACTGTCAACAGGAATGTCCTATCTGCCGATAAATCACTTTGATTTCTCTTTTTAAAATGGCAAAAGGAGAAGCAGGGCCCTATTCACACTTATTTTGCAGCATCACCTCCGTTTTTCGTCTTTGCAGTGACAGGTGGTTCAGAGTGAAACAAGAGATTCAACCATAGCATTCGGAGAACAAGTGCAACAAAAAGTGGCTAATTACCACGAACACCCTCAGCAGTCACACCTGAAGCTCCGATATGTATGTGACTTTGTGCTTACCAACAAATGTTCATTATTTCTCTTGTTCCAGTGATAATGATGCACTTTATCAGTCGGTCCCTCGTTTTCATCATCACATGTTTTTTTAAAAAGCACATCCATAGTACAAAGTAAACACTTTATCTCCTTAATAAGCTACTTATTCACAAAGGGTCAACACAGTAGGTGACTCCCACATTTTTGAGACCAGATGTCCTTCCCAAAGAGATTTCTGTGTCCTTCAGGGATCTTTTACTAGTTGCGTGAATGTGTAAGCCACTACACTATGGAACCACTCTGATGCTACTTTTATTGACTAGAATCAAGTAAGAAACACACTATTAGAATTGGATGCACAGCACACTTTGTATGTTATCTAATTACCTTTTAAAGGGCATCATAACCCCATACCCCATTTCAGTTGGTAATTCAATTCAGATTTAATTCATACAGCAAGTTTGTACAAAAGCACGTATTGCTTTTGCTTTCTGTTAGCTGCCTGCGTGTCAAAGGAGGTGACAAGATCTTCATCTAAGCCTAATAACGTACCAGAGTGTTCAATGTGATCATTGCACAGAATGTTTTCCAAATTTCTCACAGAATACATTTCCGACATTTTAAAGTACTAGTCCTTTTTAATGCAGTGCCTCCTGGTACAAGTATGTTGGATCCTAAAATGTGGTGAACTAGCAATGCCAATTTATTAAATCCTCAGCTTTAACAGAGTCATAAACTGCAGTGTTATGTCAATTCCCACTAGACTTTTCCAAACTATACATGAAATATTAATGAATTCCTGGTGAACGTGACTGCTCACCAAAACTATGCCGCATATGTCAAACTGAAGGCCAAACCTGGCCTTTGTTATACTGAATCCAGCCAGAATAATTCATTAATTTTATTCCTTATGCTTGTTTGATTAATTGTATGTATATTTTGCAGCTGTTTTGGAAAAGTGTTTAAAAAATATGAACTACTGTCAAAAAAAGAAAAACTGGAGTTGGAAAAAATAAAACTGGAAAGAAAATTTTAAAAAAGAGAGAGTCACCATACTTGTAGATGTTGTGTCATACAGTTTGTAGCTGATATATATGTATATGTGAACATCCAAAATATTTTCAACTGTTGGGGACTTCTAATTCATCTCTAGGGAGACGCTGATAGTAAATAAAAACAAGATCAAAACTAGAACTTGCGAGCAGAGTCTGAATGAATTAGGAAATGAAGCGGGCACGCATAAATGTCTACATAGATTCAGCTTATCTTAAATTAATAACCATGTAGGTAAGTTGTTTGAATTTACTTCCAGGACAGTGTACATACACAGAAACCTACAGCAAACACTGGATAAGACAGGGTTTGGCTGCTGTCAGTTGTCACTGTTGACAGCTTTGTAGAAGAGAACAGGCAGACTATGGAGCCTGATTGACAAGCAGCGTCTATACAGCTCTTTTTATCCCATCAAGTTGTGAAATGTTATTATTGATTGGCTCTGAAGTAGGTTTTCTCTCCTCTTTTGTCTACTTATAATGCACGCATCTGTATGAAGGCAGACTTATCAAACAAAGCCCGGAGCTATTATTTGTGAAATTGGATTCCAAGTGTGGATGCAGAAAATAGTAAAATAAATTTTTGTTCTTCTTATAAAGTCTTACTGGAACATGAAAAAAGCAAAATTCAAACAAGCACGATGCTCTGGGGCAAAAGTGGGAGATGGCCAGTCTTCTGGGCTCTTTGGGACTTAATGGGTCTACAAAGATATTTGTGGCTGCTCTGTGTTTCTAGAAAATAGGATTCCAATTATTAACTTTTCTGAAGTTGGCAAGTCCTCTGAACTAAATTTTCAAATAACTGCATTTTCATTGTCTTAATGATTTATAGTGTTTCCTGAGCATGTAAATGTTCCTGTGTACTGTATCATGACATTTTTTGGTCTGTGCCACCAAACTGAACTGTGGCCCTAAGCAGTTTTCAGGTGACTGCTTTCACTGTAGCTCATTCAGGGTTCAGTTGTATCTGCAAAAATAAATAAATAAATAAAAAATCATATAAAAAAAGTAAAAAAGTTGACTCAACATGATGACTTCTGTGTGATCTTACTCACCTAAATCAGTTAGAACAGCTTTTTGCTAAAATCATTTAAATACACTTTGGTCTATGTTGGGCAGTTATTTTGTTTTTGTTTGTTTGTTTTTTTTTGTAATTTTGCCTCCACACCACCACCACAGTGGATCCACACATGACTGAAGTGCAGGCTTTAGGCCTTTATTCAAGGGGTTTCACAAAAATTTTGCACAAGCTATTTAGGAATTACAGCCACTTTTACACAAAGTCCCCCATTTTCAGAGGCCCGAAAGTAATTGGACAAACTGACATAATGCTAAATATGATTGTTTTAAATAGTTGGATGAAAATCCTTTTCAGTGAATGAATGACTACCTGAAGTCTGGAACCCATGAACATCCCCAAATGCTGCGGTACCTCCCTTGAGATGCTCTGCTGGGGCTTTACTGCAGCCGCCTTCAGTTGCTGCTTGTTTGTGTGTCTGCCTGCTTTCAGTTTTGCCTTCAGTAACTGAAAGCATGCTCCATTGGGTTGAGATCAGGTGACTGAGTTCGCCCATCATTCTGGCACAAGATAATATTGGTTTCTTCTGTATTTTCCAGAACTGTGTAGGCTCTTTTAGATGTTTTCTAGCAAAGTCTAATCTGGCCCTTCCTGTTACTGAGTGTAACCAGTGGCTTACACCTCGCTGTATTTACATTCAAGTTGTCTCTTGATTGTAGACGTTGACAGTGACACCCCTCAAGAGTATTCTTGACTGGGATAGATGCTATGAAGGGGATCTTCTTAACAAAGCAAAGAAATCTGCCATCATCCACTTTAGTTGTACGCTGTGGTCATTCAGGCCTTTTGTTATTGCTGAGCTGGCCAGTGCATTCAGTCTAAGAATGCACCTGATTGGTGATTTGGCCAGTCTTAAAGTCTTTTCTGTCTTTCTGATTTATTTTGGTTTTTCAGTCTAATCATAGCCTCCTTCACTTGCATCAGCATCTTTGGGCCTCCCATTGAGTGCTGGAATTGACTCTAAAACTTTTATCTCCTTAATTCATCATGAAACACCAAGGGAACAGGTGTCACCTGACCATGAAACTACTTGTTTCTACTTCTCAGTAAATTGTCCAATTACTTTTGCAATTCCTTAATAGTTAATGCAAAAACTTTTGTGAAAACTCTTGAATTAAATCTGTAAGTGTGCATTTCAATCACATCTTGACTGTTTGATTTAAAATCCACTGTTGTGGTGTTCACAGGCAACATTACAATTGTGTCACTGTCGATGTACTTATGGACCTAACAAAAAAAATAGATTATTTTTACTTTTGAGTTACTTTTTACTGAACAAAGCAATGAGTGATCATGGGCTGATAATAGAATATGGTTATTAATTGCTTAATGCAGGTGTAAGTATTAGGATACAAACAAGCTGAGATCACATTATAACAGTTTGCCTCCCATTAAGCATTCATCATATGTTTACTAAATAGGACTATGGGAAGTAGCACTATCCTCTGGCTCATCATTGTCACAGCAGGTAGATGGATGATGAGGAGCGCTCATAATTGTGAATTAATTTAATCATCTGTGGCGGCTACCCGGAACTGACTTGTGGAATGAGGCACACGAGAGACTGATGTTTTGAGACTGTTTGTCATCGTTCTTCTCTTTCTCTTTTAATTGCTTTCTTCTTTCTTTTTTTTTCTTTTTTTTTTTTTAGACACTATTGATACACATCTTGGAGGATCTGGTTAATGCTGACTATGATATATTCTATATTCATTATGCAACTTCAGAAGGTTCCATATGTTAGGCTACAACCTTAGAAATCCTTCATCTAACTATGTTATTCTAAAGCAGTACATATGTACATGTGAAGGGGTGGGTGTGTTCAAAATTTTTGACTAGTTCTGTGTGTGTCTGGGTGTCGGGCATAAAAGGATAACACTGTGGGATATTTCAGATCATAAATAACTGTTTTCACATTTACAGTGCCTGGATTCAACAAGCGATATGTAAACTAAGATAGATCAGAAGGTTTTTAAAGTGGAGTGTGACAAGACTTAAAACTAAATTTGGTCCCATATTCTGCATCCGCATTTACATGTCTCTTCAAGTTTTACTGGAGCAATCCGCTTTTTACAAAAGGGGAGGAAAAGCGATGCCGAGTTAGAAAATACCAGTTAGATAGTGTTGACTGCTGATTCACAACACATTCCTGGTACAGTCTGACACTTCTCCTTCTACAGGAAAGGCTCTTTTTTTCCTCTCTTTATTTTTTTCCTACATATTTTTGGACATTAATATTATTTATTATTATTATTATTATTATTATTATTATTATTATTATTATTATTATTATTATTATTATTATTATTATTATTAAAATGCTTTCTTGTTCCCAGGTGTGTCACTCGTGAATCTTACACAATTGTTACTCAGTTCCTGGGTCCGGGGGTTCTCATCAATTCAAGATGAGCTTCAATACCTCCCCCTGCTGGATGTAAGACGAAGTGAACACTTTTTCCCTCTGAGGAGGTGCTTTAAAGCTGTGTGGTGGGTCAAATAGACCTCAGTAGACGCGGCACCAGTAGGACAAAATGAGAGGGGGATTAAAAAAAAGCAGGCCTTCCATTCATGTTAGACATATATTCCATTTGGCTGATAATTTATTAAAGTAACAGATTATACTGTTATTGTCTGAAAACAAAGCTGTATAAGGTTCAAGTGATTATGAAGAGATCATTTCTCCTCTCGCTCTGCTCGGCGAACAGAATGACTTGCCCGGCTGCCACCACCGGACGTCTTCCTGCCAGTGGAGGTTAGAATAGCAGGTATACTGGGAGCTTTGTGATCACATTCAACAGTGATCAGCTCCATTGGGCATACCGCTGAGCATCTGGCGGTCCGTCATTATGCACTGCATCTGAAGTGCTACTTCCTCGGTTATGACTCACACGAGGGACGGCAGATGATTTTTATGATTACAAAATCATAGTCATGCATCGTTTGGTTAAGCTCCCAATACCATGGTACACAATCTTCCTGCTGTTATTTGTGCGATTGTGAATATATATATGTATGTATATGTGTGTGGGCGAATTCTTGTTTTTATATGTGGATACCTGTGCCTCAACAGATGCTGATGCACATACAGATGTTTTATAAGTGACCTGCTATACCTGCATGTTTCTGGGATTTTGTATGGGTGGGTTTCCTTGTGTGTAGTGTGCATGCAATGCTGGCGAGTTGCAGGTGTGTGGTACTTTGTGTGCATGTATGAATGGAAGGGTAGGGGCACAGGTAGACAGAGGGATGCTCTGCTGCGTTCACATAAGTACGGCAGGGGTGCGGAAATATGGTTCTTGGCAACACACATGTAACATGTGTGCCTGGCAGGTGGTTTGTGACACACCAATGGTGTGTGCCAGTTAGTAGCACCAGGCACTAGAGGGGAGCAATGCCAATCTCATGCCAACACTATGGGGCACTTTCAGGGCAGAGAAACAGCCACTAGAAGGTAGAAGTGAATGTCCTTCACTTATCCAGACAGACTTTTTGGGAGCATATTTAATCAAATCCAAACACTTTCGAGCCCGTTGAGGTTTACATTTTTGAAAATCCACGTACCTCTTTGTATCAGGTTTGTGTATTTGCTTTCTTCAGTTGACTAATAAAGGCTTAGTGAGGTACAACTCAACAGTGTTATAACACAACACTGAGGGCTTGTCCTTGTTTCAGGATATGTAAGTGTCTCTATTTGTGTGACGGTGTGTATGTGTGTTTTCTAGTTTCCTGTGGTGCATTGGGAGGCAAAGCAGTGTCTAGTTTGGTGCACGTACCGTGTTCTCATTACCGCTAACAGCCTTGAGCCGGCCTCGTCATTAGAGGGAATTATTCTCAATCCAATCACCTATCAGTTACGCTACGCTACAGAGGCCCACAATCTGTCCTCATCCGATGGCTGAGATTTCTATGTGATGTCTCCTGAATTGCAAAGGACGAACAGTGAGGAACAAGGAAAATGGAGAGCGCAAGAATGACACACAATAGCTGCCGGTCAGATTGCAGCTCATCTAGTGGAGCAGAGACCAAATTTTATTTTAAGCATCTAAAAATCAAACTGATCAAATTCTGTTTGTGAAATACTATAATAACAATTTGTAACACAACTGCAGGGTAGTGGCATTGGTCAGTGGTTAAACAAAAACAATCCCAATTGTGTTTCTTGAAGGGGTAATGTCACGATGCATTGTTCACGGCAGAATTCTTAATTTAGTGATAATCTGCATGATTTTTACTTATCAAGGTTCTGTTAGTTTAGACACTTATATCAACTGATTGTTACCTGATAGAAATCCAAACAATACAAACCCAAAGTTTTAAAAGTAATGTTTATGTGGATGAGCCCTAAATAAACATTTATTGGAGGAATTTAGAAAGACGCTTGTCCCACACAAGGCAATTTACAAAGGTTGCATCAAAATGATATACTGCCAGTCTACTCATTCATCTGAGAGGAAAGTGGTACTTTAACACATTATTTTTGAAGTCAGCCAGAGCAAGTTATTCTGCTGGAAGTTTTT
Source organism: Cichlasoma orientale (assembly GCA_034780415.1). Taxonomy (NCBI): domain Eukaryota; kingdom Metazoa; phylum Chordata; class Actinopteri; order Cichliformes; family Cichlidae; genus Cichlasoma; species Cichlasoma orientale. Next base: position 262,772 of record JAVDPK010001880.1, read on the forward strand.
CAGTATATCTAAAAAAAAATAATAATAATAATAATAAAATAAAATCAACTTGTGTCGTTGGCAGTGGTGGACAGTAACGGAGTAAATTTACTTGAGTACTGTACTTAAGTACAATTTTTGAGTATTTTTACTTT
>JAVDPK010001880.1:266283-277445 GCA_034780415.1 Cichlasoma orientale
TGAAGGGAGAAGAAACAGGTGGGAGCACAGCTGGGGCTGATGACTGAAGATGAGACAAGGGAAGTAGAACTAAATACAAAACACAAGAGGCAAGGGGCTTTCAAAATAAGACAGGAAATAACTAATACTGGGGCCAGGAGTAAGACATACAAACTTGACAGAGAAGAAATAGGAAGACAGAATGGGAATACAAAAGGGAACAACCTATCCACAGGATATCAAGAAGGATTACACACTGAGGCATTACGACTAACTAGACACAAAACACATAAGAAACCAAACACGGAGACAAAGACTATAAACCAGACACGGAGGCAGGAATGCATAGGGACTCAGGAACTGAAACCATGAACAGAACTAGATAAGAATCCAAAACCTAGGAATAAAAATATAAAGGAACCAAACCATTACTATAATAAGACAGAAAACTGAAAACTCTGGGTCCTAGACCCACAGACCACGACAAATACACTCACCAGCCATTTTGACATAGTGCATCTAAGATGGGCTATGGCAGCAGAGGACCACATTGGTTGTCACTTCTGTCAGCTAAGAACAGGAAACAAAATGGGACAGTAGAAGACAGGAAAAGTGCCACCTGGTCTGGTGAGTCTTGATTTCCACTGAGACACAGATGGTAGAGTCAGAGGTAAGCAACATGAAAGCATAGACCCATCTTACCTTGCATCAACAAATAATGGTGATGGTGGTGGTATAATGGTGTGGGGGATATTTTATTGGCACACTTTGGGCCCCTTAGAATTATTTAAATGCCGCATCCTATCTGAGTATTGTTGCTGACCATATCCATCCCTTTATGATCACAGTGTATCCATCTATCATCCATCTGATGGCTGTTTCCAGCTGGATAACACACTATGTTACAAAGCTCAAATCACCTCATACTGGACATGAGTTCACTGAACTCAGACCGCCTCCATGTTTGCCAGATCTTAATCAAATAGAGCACATTTGAGACATTGTGGAACGGGATAAATTTGCAGCAACTGTGTGATGCCATCATGTCACTATGGAGCACAATCTCTGAGGAATATTTCCAGCACTTTGATGAATCTATGCCACAAAGAATTAAGACAGGTCTGAAGGCAAGAGAGGGCCAAATGTGGTACGAGCAAGGTGGACCTAACAAAGTGGGCAGTGAGTATATATTTATTAGTACAAAACTGACTGAAGTGGTTTTCCTACATTATGCTGCACAGCCGATACATAACAATACTTGAAAATTAGCACACTCCTGAGCAGTTGAGTCATACCCCAATAGCACCAGTGTTAAATCATGAGTTTAAATCCCTTACCCAACCTCATTCCCTCCAAGCCACTGTTCCTAGAACAAAAAGTGAATCACTGCAATTTAAAAAGTGCTGTTCTCCATCATTTTATGTGGCGTAACATTTCATGAAATTAATGTCATGGTTGTTTTGAATGTCAGATATTTTTATTACATGACATAAGATTCATATTAATAACCCCAAGACAATGGAAATGTCATAATATGGAACGTATTGATGAAATTAGTTGAATAATGTCAATTTATTTTAATACGCTCAGTAATTTGTTGTTGTAGTTCTGACATTTTGAGTTGATAGAAAAAAACAAAAATCATTCATCCACCTAAACACCAGCTCTTGTCAGAGGCTCTGTGAGACACTTTCACCACATTCACCGGGTTGATGTTTGATGGGCAGTGTCTGTGTGTGTGTGTACAGTGCTGTGCTTCCGCTCCTCACAGGCATAGCAGGCACGCCAGCGATGTGGCTTTTACTGGCCACTTTGTGATCTTATACCGAGCCATTATCAACAGCAGCACCAAAACCAAAGTGTACAAAAGCTTAATGTGTAGAGAAAATATATCACAAAATACCCAATTTGTCAGGAATCTTGTGATTGCCGCTGTTCTTGGATAGTCTCAAATCCAGACTACAGATAGAGGTCAGCATCTCATCACCCCACAAATTAGGACAGATAAAAAAAAGGTTTTGTCATCTTGGAGGACAGAGTTCTGTCCCAGACTGTGGAGATATGCGATTGCCACTGGTTGCGGAATCTCATCTCAATATCTCTGTGCATTGAGATTGCCTCCAATGATGACAAGCCTAACTGTCAGCACCTGGGGTACCAGAAGCTCAAAACAAAAGTCAGTAGCAGAATAAGCTGGCAGGGAAGATTTTCATGGGTGCAACCCACCTACTCAACTCTGCTGCTCAACCCACAAATGCATTTTCCACTCAAATGTGGCACCATCTGCGAGGAAAATGCACAACTGCTGCTGTTAAGCTTTCAAACAGTATAAGATTTATTGTTACAAGAAATAACTGACCAAACACAAATTCCTTATTTTTATCCTCTACATTATGTGTTACTGTGAACATGATGATATGTGATACTGCCACTTTGACTCAAGTAAAGGACTATTGCCCGCAAGAGTTTTGGGAGGAAAATTAGAGCTCATAATAAGGTAAAAACAACCTGCCTAACAAAAACAACACACACACCACACACCATTTTTGCACAAGCTACACACAGTAGAGTGGAGCACAGTTCTCCTTACTGGGAACCCAGGAAAAGGAATTTTAGTCTCATAGTCCAGGAGCTATTTTCTTCAAAATGAACTTCTGAGCCCTGAAAAGAATAAAAATCTGTGAAATTTAAACAGCGCGAGAATTCCTTATGACTGTTGTGTATCGTAGAGATCCTGAAACATCAAAGTGAGCTGGAACAGTTGGGAAAGCTTCATGTTTGAAGCTCGCAGACTCTCAGACTGACCTCACTCGTTTCCATTCTCTTTTAAACATAAACTGCAATATATCTGTGTGAACCTGAAGCCATCCCTGTTTGGCAGCTATTGAGCCTTCAAATAGACTGCTTTCCTCCACAAAGTACTTCTGTGTTTAGAATGGCTTGGTGGTCAGACTCAGCTTGAATAAACTCAGCTCATATCCAAAGCTCTTCAGCGGCATTCAAAGGTGATTGCTCACTTTCTTTCTGCTCCAAAACTCATTACAGATTTCCTTGACCTCTTGTATGATTTGTGAAATAGAAATCTGTGCGGAGGAGCTGTAATTATGAACTGCTGTTACCGTATCGCTAAAGTAGTGTTGATTCATACACAAATTTAGTACATCTTACAACATCCAGCCATCCATTTTCTTCCACTTATCCAATTCAGGGTCACGGAGGGGGGGCTGGAGCATATCCAAGCTGTCACAGGGCAAGTGGCAGCATACACCGCGGATCTAGAATCACCAGTTAACCCGGACTGTGGGAGGAAGCCAGAGTACCCAGAATGAACATGCAAACTCCACACAGAAAGGCGCCAGGCTGGATTCGAACCCAAGATCTTCTTGTTGTGAGAAAACGGTGCCACACCACAGTGCTCCCCATCTTACAACGTGGACTAAATAAGGCTGAGCTGCAGTGGTCACATAGTCACAAAAGTGACACAGGGCTGTTGACCTGTGAATTAACACACACATTGTTGTAGGACTTAATGCTTGTTATTTACTTGGTGAAAGATGACCCACAGAAAAGAAGTAAAATGTAGCAGTATTTATAGAGCATTTTGGGGTTTGTAAATATTAATGGAGGTTGTAAACAGTATGGGAAATGGTTTGATGTAAATCAGTTGGTGTGTGAGAAGGACCATGCAGAGCACAAAGAATTTTTTTTTTATTTATTTATTTTCTGCCGTGGGAAATAAATCTACTTGACATTTCAAAACTCTTTTTGCACTTGCAGTCTTCTTATTTTGCCTCTTTTCTACTTGACTGAGCCCACAGGAGCACCCAGTGGCCTGTTATAATATGGCTCCTAGAGGGAAAAGTGAAACAACCTCACATCGATTAAGAAGGCGTTTCAATCAGAGTCAGGTGAGCTTCTTCTAAGTGTTCATGGAGTTGAAACAGTGGATAAAAAAAGAAATGATAAAATAAAATAAATGAACGTTACAATATTGTTCATGTTCCTGCAAGTTTAGCAGTTAGAGTGTTGGCTAATTTGTAATCAATACTACATGATAGCACTTCAGCACTCTCAACTAAAGCATCTGTTTCTGTAGAACCAAAATAAAAAAAATAAAATGAAAAGTTAAAAACTCCAAATATCAAGGCAAATTGATTTAATAGCTTTTTGGGTTATTCCTCAAAGGTTCCTCTGAGGTTAACGGTAAATTTTAAGCTTCAGTGCCATCTGGCCATAAACAGAAACTCTTGCTGAGTACACAAAAACTGTAGCTTCAGTAACATAAAATTTTGCCTTCATCCACCACAGTGGATAGATTTGGAATGGGAGCAGCAGTGGCAGTACATTTACTTGCACTAGCTGTAACTCAAAAATCACTGTTATACAGCTTTGAATAGACTTATTATTTGCAATATGTGATGTTCTAACATCACATAACAAGCCTTTCTTTTTGCCATTGGCAAATCTGTAATTCTGAGTCAAATAAATTAGAAAACTTTACTGAGATCAACAACTGCTATTTTCTGCTTTTACAGTGCACGATCCAGGATGAAACAAGGAGTGTCCATGGATACATGAATACAAGCTGGGACAGCTGAGCGGAATAGCCAAGTGGCTGGGATAGTGCCATATATGTATGAGAGGTCCCAGTGTCCCAGTGGGCAATATCTCCAAAGGTTCTAGGAAACAACAGGACTAAGGTCCTGTGGGACTGCAAGTTTCAGGCAGACAAGCAGCTGCTGGCCACCCAAGCAGATATCCAGACAGTTGTGGTTAACGAAGAGCAGAAAGCCACAGTTGTGATAGATGTAGCAATCTCACCTGACAGTAACATTAGAAAGAAGAAGCACGAGAAAAGTGAGAAGTAGCAGAAGTTGAAGGAACAACTGGATGTGGCAGATGTGGAAGATAAAGTCAAAAGTGGTCCAGTACTAATAGGAACATTAGGAGCCGTAACCGCCACAGTGGAAGAGTGGCTCAGGCAGATACCAGGCATAACAAAGCTACAGATTCCACAAAATAGCAAAAGTGAAAATATGCATGTGTATGTGTTATAAGTAAATATTTCATAGTGGCTATGAGCACTTGTTTTACAATACTGACTGGAAGTTATTCATCTGGACATGGGTAGGTCTGTCACATAACCATGGGGTTTAAGTGTTCCACCATTTTTAATGCTGCTCCACACTGATTTGGAGACTGAGGCCTGCATGATTGATAAAGTCACGCAAATCTTCTGCATATAATTTGATTGACTTTGTTCACACAAAAATATTGGAAGAAATTGCTGCACCTGAAGGGAATCTAACACATTGCTTAATAGCGCTTCGACATATAGTTACTATTTTGCTAGAATGTTTAGAAGCACACAAAGTACTGTAGAGTATTGTAAAATATATCATACAGAATCTGTACTGTGTTAAACCGTATATAGCGCCTTAAAAAAAAACCTTGAAAATCTTCCCTGCTTTCTGTCTGCTTTGATAGTCAAAGAAGTGGTCACGGCCAGGGCATGGTCTAAAAAAATACACAAGTATACATATATGTATTTATTTGTTGTTTTTGAGCAATTGAGACAGATGCAAGAATGGGTCTAAGGGAACATCTGAAGAAATATGAACACAAAAAAAAATGCTGCAGCAGGCAATTTATTAAGACATCATTGCCAAAACGTATTATCTAAGGTAATCGATTCTGTCACTGACCCCTCTTGCTCAATCTGTCAAAGAATCCCAGAAATATGAAGTATTCAAGGTTGATACTGTAAAACTGTAGAACTTAGAAGTTTGTGAGATTTAGTAAAGACAGTCATGTCATATGTTTTTAGGGAAAATATGCAGTTTGAGTTTGAGAGAGATGTTTTCATAATGAACTCACACGCTGCCCACATGCTTTTAAATCTCCATTTGCCTTCATATATGGACGGATATATTATAAAACATGAGGACTGGTACAGGAGTAATGGAAGCTAGTAAGTCAATTACAGCAATGATACAAGTGGCAAACTTAGAAACTACCCCAACTTCAAATAAATAAATTAGTGCTTGGCTTAGTGTCACTATGTGCATTTGACCTATTTAGCTCTCCGAATCCAGAATTTCCCTGTAACAATATGAATTCACATCTCCATCTGCAGGTGCTGCAAATTCATCTCTCTTTGTTGTAAATGATTTATATGTCATCTTCCATTGTTTTGTTAATGTGTCACAGTCCCTGGTTTCAGTCATACTTTTTTTTTTTTTTTTTTTTAATTTTGGATTCTTAGTTAATATATTTGGTTTGTGTCTAATGTTCAATGTTGTTCTAGAGTTTGAAGGTCTGAATTTGTGATATTGAGTTTTTGGTGTCCTGGTTCATGTCTCGTTTATTTTCCCAGTGCCTCATTCTGTGTTCCTTTGTCTCCGGCATCGGTAAGTGTTAGTGTTGATGTCTTTGTCGGCCTCTTATTTATTTCCTGTTTTACTTTGAAGGTTCTTTTTTTTTCACGCTTTATATCCTCACATGTTGATTACACATACCTGTGTCTCAGTCCCCTTCTGTGTCTATCACAATGATACAGTTTTACTTAATAATTAAGAATTTCCCAACCGGAAGCCTAGCTTCAAATCTTCTGTAAGACTTGAAAAGATGGTTCAGTTCTACTGGTAAGAGTTGTCCAGTGATGGTTTTATTTGAAAGTGTAACACTAGAGATCTTAAAGCAATTCTTCGAAAATCTAAGTAGAGATATTACCTCAAATTGGCCGCATGACTACAACTCTCAACGCTGGCATTATCCAGGAAACTCACTTCAGTAACAACTCATCCAAAATTCAACAGTCTGGCTTATGTGTACTGACTAACAATTGGTTTCATGTTTTGGCTCACCTCCAGCCTGCATTTCAGCTTCTTTATTCTTTTAGAAAACAGAAAGTTTGGTTCGATCTGTATGCAGTCACATAAAAGCACATATGTGATCTGGGAAGAGAAACTGGAAGCATGGTGGGCTGCCTCCTCCAATGATCCGCTGAAAGATAATCAAAAAATGGAGATCATTTGTATTGAAATGAGAAGTAATCAATAAGTGATATTATGTTGTTATTTCAGCCATTACACCTGTGGGCACATCTGCCACTACATTAGTAACCTATCACCCGGTCACCACCTCGTACCCTGTACCCCCGTAATAGAGGTTATTGCTCCCCTTTGCCAGATAGTGTTAAATTGAAAATGGCTGACACAAGCTGCCAAGCATTGCATCACAGAGCAGAACTTTCTCATCATTTAGTTCGATTTATACAAGAAAATACCGCGGCTGTCATGTGCAGAGACTGATAAGGAGCCAAGAGAGAGAAATCAGCAAATGTTGTAAATCAGCTACAATAAACCTTAAAGATGCTTAACGTGATCTGCTTTAAAAATGGCAACAGCTTAGGTTTTTAGGCTTCCTTGCGGACTGCAAGCTTCACCGAAAGAGGTTGAAGGATAGTCTCAATGTGCCTCAAAAAACAGAGGAGAGGCTAGGGATCAGACTTAACACTAGCCTATGGTGAAATATTTACATGGCCTAGATTCATATCTAATGAGCTTAAAGAAAACCAGTTATGCAACACAGCCAAAGTTAAATGTTTAATGTTGTGTTGTTGTGAACACACTGGAGAGACCTACACTCATCTTTAAATGAGTTCATCTCTCTGGTTTCATACAAGGCTTTTGCAGGGTTTAAAATGAGCTGCTTGAGCTCCCTCCTTATGTAACACCCTCAGTCGTCCTCTGAATATAAACTAAACGAATCAATCGATTTTAAAGTCACATCATAGCAGACCTGTGCTTATTCGCCAGTGTAACAGCTACTGAATGGCTTCAAATGTTTTACAGTGGTGTTGTTATTATTAATTATGCAGTGTCAGTTGAACTTCTATAGTTCCCTGATAAGTTAGAAGTTTTCCTCCATATGTCTATGAAGCGTGTCTCAGTGGGAGCTGTTTGGTGATATGAGCAGCGCTGAGCCATTGTTCCTACACTTCTCTAATTAGCTCTGAATGTACCAACTCTATTCATGTAGCTTGTTTTAAAGTCCCACACTTTACAGGACCCACCCAGCACTCATCTGTGCAGATCTATACCCCAGGGCCACAGAACGAAAGCAAGGATAAAACAGAGACCCAGCTGGTGGCAGAGCTTTTGATGAGGATAATAATCCAACAAAATATGTCATTTTCATGAAAGGCCTTTTTGATTCTGTTTGTGAGGCATTTTTTGGCCTGGGCCATGTGTCTGTGTCACTAAAGGCAAACTGGCAGAAGATGAGTTGCTTTGAGATTAATAAAGCCCTATGGTTCCTCAGGAAATGTAGCTAAAGCGATTCTGTTTTGTAAAATGTGCTTCTGTTGTATCAGTCTCTGTTTTGAGTTTGGCTTTGCTAACATTCTTCAACTGTAAAGCACTAAGAATTACAAAATATACTCCTCAAAAAAAAAAAATTATGGGACACTTTTTAATCAGAGTATAGCATCAAGTCATGTAAACCTCTGGGATATTTACCTGGTCAGTTAAGTAGCAGAGGAGGTTGTTAATCAGTTTCAGCTGCTTTGATCTTAATGAAATTAACAACAGGTGCACTAGAGGGGCAACAATGAGACAACCCCCAAATAGGAATGGCTGTACAGGTGGAGGCCCCTGACTGGCTTCATCTATTTCTGTGTTTTTTTTTACTAGTTTGGCATCTGGCTAGGGTCAGTGTCACTACTGGTAGCATGAGGTGATACCTGGACCCTACAGAGGTTGCACAGGTAGTCCAACTCCTCCAGGATGACACATCAATACATGCCATTGCCAGAAGGTTTGTTATGTCTCCCAGCACAGTCTCGAGAACATGAAGGAGATTCCAGTGATCACAGTTATTCTAGGAGAGCTGGTCAGGGTCGTAGAATACCAGACTTGGAAGGTCCACCACTGCCTGTAACATCATTCAGCATGAGCAGTTTGGTGGTGGATCAGTGGTGGGCTGGGAAGGCATATCCATGGAGGGATGCACAGACCTTTTCAGGCTAGACAGTGGCAGCCTGGCTGCCATTAGGTATCAGGATGAAATCCTTGTACCCATTGTTAGACCCTCCACTGGTGCAGCAGGTCCTGGGTTCCTCCTGGTGCACAATAATGCACAGGGTCATGTGGCGAGAGTATGCAGGCAGTTCCTGGAGGATGAAGCCTTTTTCTGGTCCTCAATAAAAATGGCTTTTTGATGGAATGGAAGTGAACTGAAGTTAATGTGGAGCATCAGCAGGAGGGGGAGAATTCCAAAATGTGTCCTGCATTCTGTATTGGAGACAGCCAAGTTACTTTTTACAGTTACTTTTTCAGTCCACACTTTTTTCCTTAGGAGTGTGCACACATAGAGCAAGATTCATGTTTTGCGTTATGTGATACATCTCTAGATCTATCACATAACATATTAAAAATCTCGGCCAAAATGCAAGCATTAACAGGATTACAACAAATCTGAAGTGTTACATTGTGTGCCACTTGCAATATGAAATATTGACTAAAAAAATGCCATCAGCCTCAAATGACATGCAGAAAAAACAGGGATGCGTACATTTATGCATGTTCTTGGTGCAGAAACAGTATGTTCATTAAGATATATAATGTTTTGCATTCGTCTTCTGCAAACCCAGCTGCTGCCACACAAAATTTCAGTGTATTTAATAGGTTTATTTTAATAATGCCACCTTCCGCAGGATAGATGCTGTGCTCCTCCTGAGCTGTCAGATTTATCCAAGGAACTGCTGTCTCGACTCCATACAGTACCCAGCTATTGCTAACAGAACAGTTCAGCCTTGTTTCAAAACCATTAATTCTTCTTCAGCTGCCTCACTGATCTGAAATGCCACATGGTTTCCAAAGAGAATCCAATGCATAAAACCTGCACTTGTACATTACTCACTTATCAGGTCTGCTCGCTCTTGGAAAAATGTTGGTCATTACTGGAATGAACTGGTTTTGTCTTTGTAAATTCGTACATTGTTATGAGATCACCTGCAGAGCTTTTCACTCCTATTGGCATGTTTGTGCAACTGCAACCTCATGCTAAGTTGCCCTACTTAGTAAATCTGGCCCCAAGATGCCTAAGCACTAGACTCCTAGAATCACACCATCATTCAAAACTCTCGCTTGTTTTGGGTGCAAGTCTGTCCATAGTCTGAAGCACTCAATATCTACTCTTAACAGCTTAATGTACTAGTAGACCCATGCTGGAGTGCAGAATTGTTAGAGGCTTGTAAAGATAATCCTATGATACTGTGAGTAGAGCTTCCCCGGGAGCATGTTATAGAGCTTGGCTGTGAGTTTTAGCAGACTACACGTTGCACAGTTGTGTGTGTGTGTGTGTGTGTGTGTGTGTGTGTGTCGAACAGCACACCTTGTTTTCGACATTCTAGACAAAGCCTCAGTTCCAACCCTTACAGACGCAGGGAAATCTCTTCTCTTCCACTAGAATACCAAAACCACTCCACCACGACATTTAATTGCCACCCCCTTTCACTAAACAAGGGGTGTGATTGAGCTTAGTGGAAGTACTGTTATACTGATTGCAAAACATACTCGTTAAAGAACTGAAAGTCCTCCCTTGAAACCTGTGGGGGGGAGGGGGGGGTTACAAAAGGGAATTTGCCATCACTGTCATTTCTCTTGCAAAGTGTTCCTAATTGTGTGTTAACAAGGAAGTAATCTAAACGTGGGCTCATCAGGGAAGCTTGCAAATATGGTGATCTGATGTGATTCAGGGCTAGAGTAATTAGTTTTTTTAGGCTTGCGATACATGTGTATGTCAGAACAATGAAGAAGAATGTAAAATTTACAACAGGCACCTTCTGCTAATCAAGATTTAGGAGATAGTCACACTGAACCAACTCAAAACACCTTAGTTGCATAAAATCAGTTGACAGTGTTACACCAGTTGCATTGATTCAATTTTATTAGATAAATTAACAGATAAGTGAAGCCAAAATAGAAAAAAATCTAGATAAACATAAGACTTCAAGATATTTGGTTGAATGACTCTTTGTTTCTTTGGTACATTTGGGATAGTGGAGCATAAACGCTTTACTTATAGGTGTGACAAAGTGAGTGAGCACTTTCACATTCACCACTTGCCTCATACATGCTAATTTGACACACTGCAATTATATATATATATATATATCA
>JAVDPK010001880.1:277545-288229 GCA_034780415.1 Cichlasoma orientale
ATATATAACAATAAAAATCCCAGTTCGCCCTATGGGCAGTCTTTGTCCTCCAAGCTTGGGTCCTTTACCAGAGGCCTGGGAGCTTGAGGGTCCTGCGCAGTATCTTAGTTGTTGCCATGACTGCGCTCTTCTAGACAGAGATCTCAGATGTCGTTCCTGGAATCTGCTGGAGCCATTCTCCCAGTTTGGGGGTCACAGCCCGAGTGTTCTAACTACCACAATGACCACTGTTACCTTCACCTTCCACATTCTTCTCTTCTCTGAGCCCTTGATATTTATCTAGCTTCTCATGTTCCTTCTTCCTGATGTTGCCATAACTTGGTATTGCAACTCTATCACTGCGGCTTTTTCCTCTGTTTGTCCACCACTACTATTTCTGGTTGGTTAGCCATCACAAGTTTGTCTGCTTGTATCTGGAAGTCTCACAGGATCTTAGCTCTGTTCTCGACCACCCTTGAGATGTCTTCTAGTTCATACTTGGCACAGATGTTCTTGTATACTATGCCAGCCACTTGGTTATGGCGTTCCATGTATGCCCTGCCTGCTAGCATTTTGCACCCTGCTGTTATGTCTCACTTATTGTCTCACAGCCTGCACCTGGGGTATTTCCTTGTGTAGTAGACCCCAGCCTCTATCGATCGTGTGCTCAGAACTTGTTCCTCACCTGCCATAATTGTGCCTCTGTACTGTCTGTCAGTCCAGCTTTGTCCAGCCATTGGTAGGATTTTTCTATATCAGAAACTTCTTCTATCTGCCGGTGGTACATGCCATGCAGAGGCCTGTCCTTCCATGATGGTTCCTGTTCTTTCTCGGGTTTCTGCTCCCTGAGGTACTCACTAAGCACATGATCCTTTGTGGCCATCTTCCTGATGTATTTATGGATCTTTGTTGTTTCATCTAGGATACTGGTTCTGACACTCACTAGTCCTCGGCCTCCTTCCTTCCACTTAGCGTACAGTCTCAGGGTGCTGGATTTGGGGTGAGACCCTCCATGCATGGTAAGGAGCTTTCTTGTCTTGACATCAGTGGCTTCTATTTCCTTATTTGGCCAGCTTATTATCCCAGCAGGGTATCTGACAACTGGCAGGGCGTAGGTGTTGATTGCCCAGATCTTGTTCTTCCAATTCAGCTGATTCATAAGGACTTGCCTTACTCTCTGCAGGTACTTGGAGGTTGCAGCTTTCCTAGCGGCATCTTCCTGGTTCCCATTTGCCTGTGGGATTCCAAGGTACTTGTGGCTGTCTTCAATGTTGCCTTCTGGTAGTGCAATTCCCACAATTCTGACTACCTTCCCTCTTTTTGTTACCATGTGACTACACTTCTCTACTCTGAATGACATTCCAATGTCATTGCTGTAGAGCCTGGTGGTGCAGATCAGGGAATCAATATCTTGTTCATGCCTGGCATACAACTTGATCCATGTACAGGAGGTGATTGATGGTTGCTCCATTCCATAGCCGGTATCCGTAGCCAGTCTTGTTGATGATCTGGCTGAGGGTGTTCAGGCCTATGCAGAACAGCAGTTGGGACAGAGCATCTCCTTGGTAAATCCCGCCATTGATGGTGACTTGTGCAGTTGGCTTGAAGTTGGCCTCTAGTGTTGTTCTCTACACTCCCACTGAGTTCTTGATGAAGGCTCTTAGGGGCCTGTTGATCTTGTTATTGTTATTCCATGTTATATGCAGGTTATTGGTTGGTAGTTGAATGGGACGGGTCCTTTCTGAGGATCCTTGGGGATCAGGACTGAGCCACACTACCCTACAATAAGTAAAAGCAATAAAAGGAAAATTGGCTCTCTTTTTTTTTATTCATGCCTAAATGAGTAGGCGGGATTTCTGTGTGGTATCTGGTCAAAGTGAAACTAATATTAACTGCTTTATACTGTGCTTAACAGCTTAATCTAAGCAGAGAAAACAATCACTTTGTGCAAGTGAAATCTATCCATTATTGGAGACACGATGGGTCGCTGTAAACTATTCAAACTCTCAGGAGGTGAATAGAGGCTGTCAAACAATAGGTGAATATGCTGTAGCAGTGTGGAAACGCATTATGACAGTCGTGTACTTACAGACGGCAACTCAAAGTGTTTGATGGCCCCAGAAACAATTAAGCTACACAATCACTATTGAATTGAAACGCTACTACAGCTAATGGGGTGGTGTCTTGCTGACAGAATGGTATTTAACACTCATCAAAACAGGGCAATTGAAGAGTTTGGGCTCGGCAAAGCATTAAGATTATTTTAGACTGATTTTACAGTATTATTTGCATTGTAAGCTTAAAAGTGTGTGTTTTTTTGTATGAGAGAGAAAAGGGAGAGAGAACGTGTATATTTAAGCAGGTAAAAGTCAGCATTTGCTAAATAGTGTGGTAAAAGACTCCCAAATTTAATGCAAGGGAAATCTAAAGAACCTAAAGAAGAAAAACGTTTCCCCTTTTTTCTTTTCTTTTTTTTTAAATGTTGCTGTGATTTATTTAATCAAACCAACTGAGTGGTCCCTTACAATTCTTTTATGGACACTTGGCATGCATGGCTCTGTCTCCAACTGGTACTGTATGACTTATCCCACAGTGATGCACTGTCTTCTAAGCCCTGCTTGCTCCTCACCTCCGTAAATTATTCATTTAGCACAGCATGAAAAACGCATGTCAATTAGCCAGGTTTATTTTTTTCTTCCAATGAAAAACAGCGGGTTTCTCTTCATGCCAGCTAGAAGAATTATATAGTGAAACAGTGCATTATTTATCATTCTTGGACATGACTGCTCAGACTACATGCCCTCATTCTTCTTTTAAAGAAAGGAACAAAGTCTGACAGTGTCAGTTATTCTGTTTGATTTGAGGAGACATCTCTCTTTTTTTAATACAGCAGAAGAAAAAGGATGGATGGAGATATACCGAGGACTGAGAGAGGAGCTAGAGAGGATGTGGAAGGTGAAGGCAACAGTGGCCCCGTGGTAATTGGAACACTTGGGGCACTGACCCCCAAACTGGGAGAGATCTCTGTCCAGAAGGGCGTAGTCCTAGGAACAACTAAGATACTGCGCAGGACCCTCAAGCTCCCAGGCCTCTTGTAGAGGACCTGAGATTGAAGGATAAGCAAAGACAGCCTGCAGGGCAAGTGGAGAATTCTTCTTATATTTCTAGTTTCTAGGTTTGCCAGTTGTATTGTTGCTGTGATTGACTTTAGCTTCCATTACTCTTGTACAAGTCCTCATGTTCTATGTATCAACACTGGCTGAGGAACACAATTACTGAAGTTCTTTAAGTATCCGCCTCACTTCTCCCTTGTCTGCCTAAGTATGTAATAACACTAACAGTACTTGGATCATTTCAGTATATGTAAAGATTTTATTCTAGAAATGTGTACATGCCGGCAAAAAGACTGCACATTTCTAGTGTGCACAAGAAGTCTAGTCTACAGACCAGGGAACGTCAACTGGTGGCCCGTGGGCCACATCCGGCCCGCCAGAGCTTTCCATCGGGCCCCTCGTGTGTGCTCATATCTATGAGAACATCTGCACACAATTGTGGTGTCTCCATAACAGCTGTCAACATAACAGAGAAGAACATGTAAGTGCAAGACTTGCACATCACTTCATTAAAAATAGCATAAATTTGAAAGAAAAATTGATATATCAAATGATAATATTTTACTTAGGATATATTAGTACTATAGTAGTCTCCAGTTTAAATTAAAGATGACAGTTTATTACATCTTTATCTAATTATGTCGAACATCATTCCCATGTAACTAAAAAAAAAGTAGTGTGTCTTCTTTCATAGTATTGTTTTTGTCCTCATGACAACTTTAAAAGAAAAAAAAAATCCATTTGACCCATACACTCTTAGCCTAACACTGGCTAAAACAGGCTAACTCGTTGCCTGAGAGCAAGGCAAATTTGCACCTCTTTATATCTAAGTTTCAAATTCTACCAGGAATTAGTTTCTTTTTTACCCCTTCTCTTTTTCCTTTCTCCCAGTTTATAAAGTGGAATAATACAGTCTTGATGAAACCTAAATCTATTACTGAATTTTAACCTTTCCAAACACAATTTTTTTTTTTTTTTGCTGGTTTTCAGTTGCAGTCTTTCCTTTCATTTTGTGCACTCCAGGAAGAGCTTGGCCTCGTATAGGAACTAACACCTTGGTGCACTCTTGGATGATTCAAAGCCAGCAGACCCAACATTAAAAACCCATGTTTCAAATAACAGAGTGAGGTTAAATTTAACACCAATATATTTTAATCAAAGCAGGATTTGCCGACATACTCCTGAAGACACAGGGGTCTGCCTGGAAGTTATTGTCAGCAATGAGCACCATGCGCAGCCCTGTTGCTTGGATACTGTACTTGCAATGCATCATAAGTCTGACGGCCCTGGGCTGCTAAGGTAGTATTAGCTCAGCTGAATCAAAGCTGAGATTTTGCTTATAAAGACTATGATGTTTTTTTATGTGTGAGACCCAAGTGAAAGAAGGCAAAAAAAAAAAGTGTGTTTTTGTTTTTCCCCTTGGGAGTCGAGTCTTTTACCTTTTCTCTCTCACACCATTGGCCAATACCAGAGCAAATAAAAGAACAACTACAGCCCTGACATTACACTAAACCAAATGTTCAGCAAAACAGTAAGACTATAAAGCATGTGCCAAAACCCCAGGTGTGCTTCTTCATCAGCAGTAAAAATAAATAAATAAATAAACAAACAGATTTTGTTTTTTGGTTTTTTTAATTGACATATTTGGTTACACAGTTTTCCATACTTTCTCCACTGACTTCCTCTGCCAGCTATGGGACATTTTACAGCCTCACTATAAACAAACACAATAGGCCCTGGGCTGCATTTATAAATACAATTCTTAAAGCGTCTGCTTATTTGTGGATATTACAGTGCTGTAGGCAGATGAACAGAATGGTACTTAAAGAAAAATGGTGAGGTATTTTAGTCACCTGTAGAAGGCGAGGCAGAGGAGAAAAGCTGGTGAGTGTGGGTCAGATTGCTGGAGGAAGAATCTGTAGCAGATCAATATTAGCACTCTTTAAAGTTGAGTCTATAAACGAAACCTGAAGCAGTTAAGCTATAGGGGTACAAGATAACTGCATAGCCCAACTGTGTAGGCCTTATAATAGTATTACTGTGTGTGTCTGTTGGACTCGATTTGTAGTTTACTTCTGTGTTCAGCTGTGTTCCAGCCCTTTCTGTGTGGAAGATAACCTGGATGGTCTCAATAGGTGGTTACTGCAGGTGTGGCAGTTATGCGTCCATTTAAAAATATGTTAGTCTATATCTGCAATATTTTCTCTCCTGTGAGAGTGAGGGAAGACAGTTTGAAGATATTTATAATAATTGTTATACCACACACACACACACACACACACAAAATACAAGTGCAGTTTTCATCCACCCTTGTGTACCCGTCAGTGATTTTCCTCCACCAGTCTCAAAGAGTAATAATCAGCACATTATGGCTTGGCACTTCACAATGAAGCAACACAGCACAAGAAAACCCATTTAGGAAAGTGACACTAAATAAAGATTTATACTTTTTTAAATCGTGTTTTGTTTTTACAAGAGAAAAGTCCAACACAAAGCTGCTTTCCTGATTTTTTTTCTGTAGGGACCCTGGACAGAACTAAACGTTCGTTAATGCTTCTATCAATCACATGATTATAATCAAATACATTTTTGGTCAGAATTTTACACACACTCATAATGGGCATGAAGGTAATGTCATTTTTGGCCTTTAATGATTTTTTTGAACTGTTCTTTTTTCAGAAAACAAGAATAAGATTTGAGCACACAGGTTTGAATTTATTTTGGATTTTCTCTAATCCACACAATTATACATATAGGTTCAAAAATAAACTTTCACCCCAATAATAATCAATGTCGCTTAGCAAGTTGCACCACGACCAGGAACTTTTGGTAGCCATCAACAGGCTTCTGGCATAATTCTGGATGGACATTTCTTGATACTTCTTGGAAAAATTGATAGATGTCAAGTTCTCGGTGGGTTTAACAGTACACAGCTCTGCCTTTGTCACAGGTGTGAGGAACCAGCTGCAGGTGAGGTTTGTGCTAGTCTTTTCAAACCACACTTTCCACCTGAAGTGCACTGGTGTATAATGCCTCTCCAGGTGAACAAAGGTTCACCCTAAACTCTCAGTACCACTGGCAGCAAAACATTTCCAGAGTATGATGAAACTACCACCATGCTTAGCAGTTGGTACAGTGTCCTTAGGTGTGTAACCTTCACCTTCAAACATATCTCTTGTCATTGTAGCCAAATAGCTCAATCTTCATCTTATCTGACCATAAAGCTTTTCTGCTGAAGGCTTTTGGCTTGCCCATGTGGGGAGCAGCAAATTTCAGTTGAGCTTGACGGAGCAGAGGCTTCTTT
The DNA here is from genome assembly GCA_034780415.1 of Cichlasoma orientale. Taxonomy (NCBI): domain Eukaryota; kingdom Metazoa; phylum Chordata; class Actinopteri; order Cichliformes; family Cichlidae; genus Cichlasoma; species Cichlasoma orientale. Next base: position 283,942 of record JAVDPK010001880.1, read on the forward strand.
CTTGGTCAGCGCTCTCTCGGCCCATGTCAATGTAAATCTGGCTTCGCTGTGGACAGTGACACTGTTCTTCCAGCAGTTTCCAGTTCATGGCAGGCTTCAGTGTTGAGTGGTTCCTGGGTTGTTCCTGAACACCTAACCAATTTCCACTTATCTGAGGTTGACAGTTTGGGTCTTCCACTAGACTTTGGCAAAGTGGTAACACATCTGAATAATGTGTACTTGCAATTGTTTGAACTGATGAACCTGGAATCTGCAGTTTAGAAATTTTCAGTTCTCCTTCTTAGATCTTCACTCACTTCATTGGATCTTCCCATTGTTTTGAGTATTGATTAATCCAATGAGTGCTGTCAAACAAATTATTTTTATACTAGCAAAGAGTAACTATCAGTTGTAGTAAATCATGATCATTAATGAGAAGTTAATAGGACTTGGCCTTGCCAAGTTAAAAGACATTGCTTCAGCACCACTTATTAAAACAATTAAGTGAATGTATGTATGTATACTTCTGAGCCTGTGTGGGTTTAAGAAAATCCAAAATACATTCAAACTTGTGCACTCAATTCTTGGTTTTTATTATCATTAAGGATATATGCTGTACAATCATTCCACCATGGAAAAAAGGACAGTTCAAAGAAATTATTAAAAGTCCAAGATTACCCTGACATTCATATCCATGATGAGTGTATGTAAACTTCTGACCACAAGTGTACTAACAAGTATAATGATATTTACCAAATTTAAATATGAAGTGTATAGCACCACAGACGTCAAGCCTTGTTATAAAGTTGGGATTTTTGCTTTTAAATCATAGAACCGGTAGTAAACATGACTTAGGTGATATGATCACAAGTCGACAGCTATGACAAAGTCAGTTCACACCTTACCTTAGAATTAACTGATGGCATTGTTAGTTTTTGCTTGGCCTGTCGTTTAATTTGGCGTTTTAGTGCCAAATTGTATTTGTTTGTGTGAGTGTGTGAGAGAGAAAGGCTCTTTAAAGCATCTACTCCGATGTTGTGGTGACATTTTAATACGTGACCATTGCATGCACACTGAAAAACACCAACAAAAAGTGCATCCATTATGCAAAAGAAAACAGCATGTAACATTAGGGCAATATTATTGCTACATAGTGTCTATTTGAATGTGCTTTCAGTGTGATGTATTAAAATGCACAGCAGGTTCACATGCAGACTCAATTTGAAACATATGGTACATACACAGATCGATCCAAATATATAAACAGAGAGGTTGCCATGAACTTCAAACTTCATAGCTTGTGTTCCAGGCTGATGCACTCAAAAATAACAGTGCTTTCTTTCCAAAAAAAAAAAAAAAAAAAAAAAAAAGGGGAAATCTTTTATTTCAGTTTTTATCTACAGTTATTTTAAAAGAACATTTTAGCACCATTTAAAACTGCACAAAGCCTGAACAAGAGCAAATGAGTAAATTGTCCTTTGGCCAAACCACTAGCATTAGAATTGACTGAGGGGAGCTGGGAAATTGACTATTTTTATTTCATTACATTCAGAGACGGCCATAAATGAAACAACAAAGAACATAAACTCTCCTTAGGGATTTACATAATTGAAAATCCTGTGTAATTACCTTCTCTGGTCCCCCTTTATAAGTCACCCTTTAGAATTGGGTTTTGTGTTCCAACTAAAGGGCTTTAATTATTAGTAATTAGTTCTATAATGCTTTATAGCTTGCTAGCTATTAATATTAACAATTTTTGGATTGCCATGTTATGAAGGAACTCAATGGCTGACGTTTATCCTAATCCAGTACGACACTTATTTCTTTCGTAGTACATTCTAATGAACTGTTTGACCTTTTGGAAAAGGCAGAGTTTAATTATTGTAAGAGCCCTTTCTTTAAGAGAATTCTGGTTTATTTAAAATGGGCATATTTTCCATTAACACAGTTACCTTGGCTCCAAGTGCCATAAGAAGCTAGTACAAAATACTGCTCTCACTTCATACTTCTGTTTGACAACAGGAATTGGGCAGAAACTCTAACCCTGCTGACTAGGCCCGCTTTGTTGGTTTCCTTTCTGCCGGTAGTGGAATAGGCTTGTAGTGTCCAGCTGACCCGCATAGTGGATAGCCTCAGCAAACAGCTTTACCACCTAATACAGAAAAAACAATGAAGCAAATCCATCAGTTGTGACAGTGGGTCAGATTGTAAATAAAAATCACCATTTTGGTAGCATAGTACTGACCTGGAAATTGGTAATGAGGGGAACTCCATGGTCAATGGCCATTCTACGAATGAGGAAGTTATCCTTCACCTGGCGCGTATTGTTATTGGGCAAGTTGACCACCAGGTCAATATGACCTTCACTGATCAGTCTATAAAAAACATGCAAAAAAAGTAACAGATATCAAACTATTCAATTTAAACCAGAAAAACTGTGATTGTGAGTTGGGGTGGATGTGGCTCAGATGGTAGAGCAGACTCTCCACCATCTGTAGGGTTGATGGTTTGATCCCTGAACCCTATATGCCAAAGTTTCCTTGGAAAAGGCAACAAATGTTTCTCATGCCTGGCATGCATGCTGCTCCACTCCCAACTGATATGTGTGTGTGTGTGTGTGTGTGTGTGTGTGTGTGTGTGTGTGTGTGTGAGTGAGTGAGTGTGACAATGTGTGAGGAACAGTGTTAAATGCTTTGTATTTACCTCTACGGTTATAAGGTGCTATACTAGTGCATCTATAAAATTAGAATATTTTGAGGGGTTTTCATAATTTAATTCAGAAATTCTGCCTTCATTCATGTAAAATGAAATATTTCAGTCCTTTGATGATAGGTCATGAAAATCAAAAGTCAATTTCAAATTATTAGAATATTTCAGTTTGAGTAAATTACTATTCAGGCAATATAAATATTATATATCTCCCAGTCTAGTTCAGTACACACAACCACAGGGAAGATTGCTGACTTGACAGTAGTCCAGATGACGTTCAACACCCTCCACAAGGACGGGAAGCCACAGAAAGTCATTGGTGGAAAGGCTGACTGCTTGCAGAGTGCTGTATCAAAGCATATTAATGGAAGGTTGACTGGAAGGGAAAAGTGTGTTAGTGAATGTGTGCAAGCAACTGGTGAACACAGCTTTGAGAGGACCGTTATGAAAAGTCAATTCAAGAACTTGGGAGAGTTTCACATGGAGTGAACTGGTGTGAGTGCATCAAGAGCCACGACGCACAAATGTCTTCAGGAAAGGAAGTACAACTGTCACATTCCTAATATCAAGCTGCTCCTTAAACAGAGATAATGTTAGAAGCATCCTACCTCGGCTAAGAAGAAAAAGAACTGGTGTTGCTCAGTGGTCCAAAGTCCCTTTTTCAGATGAAAGTAAATTCTGCATTTTATTTGGAAATCAAGGGCCTAGAATCTGGAAGAAGAGTACAAGAAACGAGTTGAAGGTATTTGAAGTCCAGTGTGACGTTTCCACAATCTGTGATTACTTGGGGTGCCATGTCATCTGCTGGTGTTGGTGGTGGTTTATCCACTGTGTTTCATCAAATCCAAAGTCGATGTGGTCGTCTGCCAGTAGGTTTTAGAGCACTACACACTACCAGTTGCTGACAAGCTGCCCACTTCCTTTTCTAGCAGGGCTTAGTAGCTGCCGATAATGTCAAAACAACCAAATGATTTGTGCTTGACTGGCCAGATAACTCGCCTGACCAGAACCCCATAGATTCAGGTCACATACCCCATAGATTCTCTACAGTGAAAACAGTTTCCTGAAAATCAGATTAGATAAGTTGACTTTATTTTACTTCCTTAGCAGAAATGATGCACATCCAAAGTGAACCAGTGAATGATGAAGACAATTATCCAAAATTACACATGTACTGTACTACTAGGGAAAAAATAGTCATATTTTATAATAGGAACAAAAAGAGCTCTGAAGCAAAAAAGAGGTTTGACTAGGTTGCTGACGATGACATTTTCTCATGAATTAACTGACTTGAATCCCACCTGACTTGATTGGTTCACTGATCAGTCTGCTTTAGCTAATGTTGGAGATCTATTTTATATCAAATAACAGATGGACAAATGATTAAAGGTAAAATCCAGGAAATTAATTAATAAACAGTGGATCAACCAAATAATAAACTATTAAATAATATATTGGACATAGAACATCGGATATAAAGTGTTAACTTCTCAGTCTCTGTTTATCTTAATCTTAAAGGTCTCGCCACTGTACGTACACTTAACGTCAACATGTCCTGTTATCAATTGCTCTGTACGATTAAATTAAAACACTGACGAAG
>JAVDPK010001881.1:2323-21652 GCA_034780415.1 Cichlasoma orientale
TGTGTGTGTGTGTGTGTGTGTGTGTGTGTGTGTGTGTGTGTGTGTGTGTGTGTGTGTGTGTGTGTGTGTGTGACATGTGGATGGAGAGCGCTTATCTTAGCTATATTCAAGCCACTGAATTATAACTTCAAAGGTGGACTTTTACCCGGTGGGTGTGCACACGCAGTAACACACATATGAGAACACGCCACCATATATGGAAAGTGGTTTCTAATGACCACCACCCGTACGCCAGCGGTGCGCGGTGAGGTTGACACAAAGAAAAATAGATTTACTATTAGCTGAAAATGAGGAGTGGTGGAGGAGTTTTTGGAAACATTACTTTAGCAAAAGAAGCAATAAGATTAGTATATTAAAATATAAAAATCACAGGTGGAGCGGTGTGTGGTTAACTGTTAATATCAACAGGCGGATTAAAAATATTAATGAAAATGAAGGTGGCGTGTTGGTGGTGTGTTGGTCAGAGATGCTGAGCCTGCAGCTGCTCAGCGTGCCTCTTTATTGGCAGGCTTTCCTTGCTAATGTGCTACAGAAGTTATTAAAAGGTTTTCACGCTGCACTCCATCTTCTCTGCATCACACTCGTTGGCCAAGGTGCTCAGTAAAAGATAACTTACTTTTAGCAATGACAAATCACAGAAGCTCATCTGCTTGCTAATGCTAGCTCCGGTTCCACACAAACAGCAGCTTGTAACTGGTCTCAGAGCAGTGAGAGCAGAGCTGCTACAAATACAATCTGTGCAAAAACACTGCTGCAGATCTCCCTCAGCTGCTCTATTTAAAAAAGGTCTCCCTGTGTTTTGCTGGCTGAATGTAATACATCCAAGTTCAGCAGAAGGCAGATTTTAACTAAACAATAACAGCTCTCTGTGTTGTGATCAAGTAATGGGTGACATATTGTTAAGAACATTATGTGTCCTCTCTTTTTTTATTCAAGCATGGTCTCTTGGTCTTCAGTGTGCTGGTCATCTCGCCACCATGTCCCTAGCACTGATGTGTTATTGACTTAACCTACTTAAACAGCGCTGCGAAGTCTCACCAGCCCGAGCGCAGACCGACCGCAGTCAGAAAACACACGTCTGCTGCTGCGACGTGCTACGTGAGCCCTGAATTCATCCGCACTGGTGTATGGGAGCTCCCATGTGACTGTGTCTCCCTAGCTACTATCTCTGTAAGATCCACTCAAAGACTCAGACTCGCACGCGCCACTCGTAGCTTCCTGGCTGGTTTCCATGGCAGCGTGCCTCATCAAAAGCAGCTCACCCCTATCACTGTCAGACAGTGTATTTGTCCGTGTGCGCACGTGTTTGTGCTTTTGTGTATGCATATGTGTGGGTAGGCGAGGGGTTAGCTGTTATTCTAGTGTCACTGCTCTCCCAGCTTACGCTGCAAAAACCCCCAACAACAATAAATGGTCAAATATAGTCCACCAGTGTTAAAGTGGTCTGAGGCAGACGTTAGGAGTCCTGCTCCTTCTCTGGGTGTGTTTTCAGACTTTGGTCATTTTCACATCTGCTTGTAGCTGTAACCAATGCAACAATATACTTAAAATTTACTGCAGTATAATGATCTGCCATTTCCAGCAGAAGAAGATGGATGGATCCAATCTGCACTGTGGGACGTGAGGTTCAAATTATCTCTTCCACCAGCTGGTGGGCTGAGCTTACTATTAAGCTGTGAGGGATTTAGCTCCCATTGCTTTGGCTTTCTCTGCTATGAGCATGGCAGAAGGACCCAAATGCAGGACTCTCGAGGCAGAACTTAATAAGGAGAAAGGTGGAGTAAGGGAAGTCCAGAACAGAGAATAAACACCAGAATCCAAAATCCAGACACATGGGGAACAAAACACAGCTGATCTGCACCTAAAAACGACACATAGGGAGTAAAACTAAAAGCAAGGCACAAGCGACCAATCTCAATAAAGCAGGAAGTAACTAACTAAACATGGAGGCTACGATCAGCTAAACCATGACTGCTTAACTCGTAATAATAATTCTAAATGAGAACTTATCATAACCATAGAAACAAAATAACAATCAAACTCGGCCAAACAACAAGAACCACAAAAGCCCAAAAATGGCCCAGTAAAACCCAAGGACCATGACACTGGTTTCATAATGATCACACAAAAATATACATGAGATATTCAAACGTGGCCTTCCAGAGAAATTATATTTGAAGTCATATTTTAAAAAGAGGGCTACAGCGAAACATGACGGTCTTGTCCTTTATCTTGGCAACTTGGCTGATGGATAGATATGGCTTTAATCCACGAATTATTTAGTGACTTTAGATATCATTTGATATTTTATACCTGGGAGCCATTCACCATCACCACGGTCAGTCCATCCGTTACCTGTAATTCATTACATGGACTTTCAAACGTGTGTGTTGGTGTTTTACTACGCTTTTGCTGCTAAGTAGCTTTGGATTACCAAAGAAGTAATTCAGAAGAATAATCTCTTAAAAACTTTCCTATCGTGACACAAGTCTAACCTTAGAGAGACTTTATATGAAGAGTAAGCGCGCATGGTGGTATTTACAGTGATCTAACCCATGTGACACTGTCTACATTTCTTCACAGAACAAAAGCTAGAGTAATTGTAAACCAGCATGTGTCCCAAGCCATTGTGTAATTACGGCTAGCTTTCAAGCAAGCCGTGTAGCTAATCAGCTTTTCTATGGCAGATTGTAATCCAAAAGGCCAGTACTGCTTTCCCTTATCAGCGAGCCACTGCCTAACAGGCAAATGCAGCTCTCAGCACTGGCTTTATTAATGAGGGATCACTATCAGAGATGGGGCAACAGACTTTGATTAAATACTGTGCTTGCTTATCAGAGATTGAGAGAGCATGGGATTGTCCCTTGGCTCCTGCAGCACTTTGGATGCTGTGCGCGTTTGCACGTTCGTAGGACGTGTGAGGGAAACGGCTGTGCCGGCTGTGCCCGTTTAGCCCACTTTACAAGGTTGCCGAGTGTCGCGCATTCACTAAGAGGCCACCGGCTGCTAATAGACGCAGCATCGTTGTTCATCTGTTGCACGAAACTTAATAGAGCTGCAGGAGCCAAGGGAGAACTGGTTCAGTAACATCTGTGTGTACTATCAGGTTATAAATCAAACTGTTAGTGTTTACTGGAGTTTTTTAAATGCCACCCTGGCCCGGTGATGAGAAAAGAGGAGAATTTGGTGATCTAATTTGATAGCTTGGGCTTTAAAGGTTAAACTGTGTAAAACTGAATATTAATGAGCAGAAACTACTGCCCATTTATACGCCTAGCAGACACGTAGCAGCATTTAGCATCCAGTTGGTCCCGTGTTGTGATGTCCCTTTAGTCTTCTTTGAGATTTGTTCTGATTGGCTCTTCAGCTGTTGGATGCTAGCTGCTAAGTTTGTGTGTCTGCAGTTTGGTGTGAGGCAGGTAGTCTACAATGAGCTTGTAGCCAGCTGATACACCAGTGGCGGTACTCAGATATATTATACTATTCACAGTTGCATTTTTTTTAATTAAGAAAAGCTGTTTAAGAAAAGTATTTTCGCCTTCCTGATTTCTTTGTTTCATATTTGTCACACTGTTGCAGATCATCAGACACAGTGGAAAATGCGCTTTTTAAATTTCAGTTATTAAGGGCCTGTGTGAAAAAGTAATTGCCCCTAAACCTAATAACTGCCAATGGGTCTTTGACCTCGTTGTGGAGGAATTTTAGCCCACTTTTCTGTGCAGACTTGTTGTAACTCAGCCACACTTTTCAAGCCTGTTTATGTTCATGCCAAAACATCTCAATCAGATCTGAGTCTGGATTTTGACTCGGCCACTCGAAAAACCTTTGAGCCATTCAGAGGTGGACCTGCTGGTGTGTTTCACATTATTGCCCTGCAGCATAAACCGGAGGGAGCTTGAACTTCAGGGCGTGAACTGACGGCCGGACATCCTCCTCCAGGATTATCTGGTAAAGAGCTGAATTCATGGCAAGTCATCCAGGTCCTGAAGCAGCCGCAGACCATCACACTATCACCGCCATGTTTGACTGTCGGTGTGATGTTCTTTTTAAGAAACGCTGTGCTTATGCAGCTGTAACGGGGAACAACCCTTCAAAAAACTTCAGCTTTTGTTCTGTCAGTCCAGAGAATATTTCCCCAAAAGTCTCGGGGATCATCGAGATGTTTTTTTGGCAAATGTGAGACGAGCCTTTGTGTCCTTCTCGGTCAGCTGTGGTTTTCTCCCTGGAGCCATTTTTGCCCAGTGTCTGTCTTATTGTTGAACTCTGACCTCTTTGTTTCTCGGCTGTTTCTTTAAATTGTGGCATTAGGTGTTGCTTTTTGAGATCTTTTAGCCTGCCTCACTGTCACACAGCTTCTATTTAAAATTAATTTTTTTATATATTCAACCGGTCTGGCAGTAATCAGGCCTGGACGGGCTAGTGAAATTTAACTTAGTGGTTAATTAATCATATACCGAGGGGGGGTACTGTTTTACACAGGGCCAGGTGGTTTTAAATAGCTTTTTTCCCCCTTTTAATAAATGCAAATCGTCATTTAAAAAACACATTTTGTGTTTTCTCTGGTTATCGTTGTCTATTATTAAAACTTGTTTGATAATCTGAAACATGCAAGTGTGGCAAACATGCAAAAAAACTGAGAAATCCCAGCTGTTTCACAGCACTGTATATACAGTTAGGCAGTATGTTTGTTTAGAAGTCAGATAAGAGTGCAGTGTGTAATCTGGGTAGAAGGCTAAGGGCAGCGATAAGCTGTTTGTAAATTATTGTCTGAATACCTTCCACTCCGCGCTGCAGTCACCTGTGTCTTCAAGCGGCGTTTGGTTGGTCCTCTGATTGAGGATGACTCCCCGCTCGCTGGTGTGGAAACAGATGTTGCCTCGCTCCGTCTCCCCGTCCTCCGCTCGCCTCTCCTTCTGTATTCGCTTGACCACGGTCACCATGGAGACAGACCTGTCGTTCTGAGCACGGCAGCAGATACAGCACGCCGCGAGACACATCATCATCATCCCTCTCTGTCTGCCTCTGAGTGTGTGGCAGTGCGGTGAAAAACAGGCTGCTGCCCGAGTCCAAATCATATCTGAGCTGAAACAGGAAAACAAAAAAAGCTGATGGAAAATACGAAACTATGATTAATCTCAGGAAAAACTGTGTTATAACGCAGGGTGACGGACGTGATTACCAAACTATGGCAGGAGTGATTTTATATGGATTCATTATTAAGCCTTTATTTAGATTGTTTTATATTATCTCTTGGATTATTTAACAAACTCTAGTGAAATTATAAATATTTTAGTCAAAAAATTAAGCTCATCTATTTAAAAAAAAAAATCAAGGTGATTGTATCATTTCAATAGATGTTTATCTGACTAAATATAGTAATATCACATGATTGCAGGGCTACTTTTACCCGTTTCAAGCACTCTGCCAGGCTATTTTTATTCAACAGAAGTCTTTTCCTTTAATTCTTCCCGAGTACTCTGATCTTGTCCTTCGCTGTTGATTTAAGGAGAAATCTGTGCGGTTATAATCGATCCAGGGTTCTCGGAGCACGGCCCGTGGGCCAGTGGTGGCATTTATAAATTTTTCCCGTGGCCCTCCAGTGACGAGGAAAGAATTCATTCATGTAGAATGTGTCATGCTGCGGCAGAGAGGGAGACCAAGGCAGCATCACGAGCGCTTCCTAACGCCGAGCTCGGTGGTAAACAGCCTCCTCATCGTGCCGTGAAAAGTCATTACAGTGTCAACAGTAAAGATGTGAGCGGTTTTCATTTGCAGCCCTCAGTCATATGCTGGGTCTCTCTATTTTTTTCCCCTCATTTGGTCAGATAAAGTTCAGAAGCCTTCATGTTGATATAACAGCATGCTCTTTTTTTTCCTTTTTTAAACTTTAATATTTAAACATTTCCACTTAACAGTCTTATTTCTTTTAATTTCCCCTAATTTCCCATATCTTTCTCTTAGGCTCGTGTTTATGTTTGATATCTGCTGGTTTAAGCTGAGGGACGGATTTAAATACAAGATAACAACTTCAGTCACTTTCTCAGAATTTAGCACTTCCCTTTCTTTTTTAATTTTTTTTGGAAAATGTTTCTTCTTAAATCTTGACAGAAAAAATGAGATGCTAAATTTACATAAAAAATCTTTTTACGCAGTAAAATTATATTTAGACAACCTTAGTTTTATGTGTTATAATTGCACAGTTTCAATTTGTTAAAATATGTTAATTTAACATAAAATGGAATTATTTCATGTTGAGTGTGTTCCCTTAGCGTGTGTTAATAGATGATTTTTTTTTTTTAAAGTCTTGCAGTTTTAGAGGTCACACGTGTCCCTTTATGTAATATGTATGCATTAAATATGATGTACAGTAATATTGAGATGATGTTTTGCAAGCAAAAAAAATGACTGATGAAATATTCCAACAAATGTGACATTATATTAGCTCAGGAGCTGATTGGAAAGAAGATTTTAGAGCTACAGAACAGCTGCACAGCTGCATTGTTGGACATGAACAACTAAAATTATATATTTGCTGGTTTTATGTTGGTGTGGTAGAAGCTCCATTTAAAAATGGTTTCAGAAGTTAAAAAGAGGCACTGTGTATATAATACGGAGTCATTATTAGTTCAGTACAGCTGCAGACCAAAACAACAGTGTTATTCCAGAAGGTCTGTACTCTGGGCTGGCAGCACCTGCAGAATAGTGATCCACTGAGAGGCCGAGAGCACAAAGGCAAAACCACACGCAGGCTTTTTTTTCTCTGTCAAAGTTTCTTGTGTTTAATGGGGTTTGAAACAAACGTTCTTGTCAAGCTAAATGTCAATGACGTTACGCTAGAGAGCTTATGTGAGGTTACATCAACACACTCACACAGTGTCGTTCCTCCGCACACCGAAGACGCCAAAAAAGCAACAAAAATTCACGTGCAGCTGCAGTCCTGCTTTGGACATACGAGCACTGCTGTGACGCTTTGCCTAAGTGACCGTGATCCCTTTGAAGACGCTCCCTCCTCCCCTCACGTTCGCCTCTGTGGATGTGATTGAGAAATGGAGCAATAAACGAGTGCAGGCAAAGGAACAATGTCTTTGGACTATGGCTGCTTTTATCATGCTTAATGATTCGGTATCACCGAGCGTCATATCTGTGATTCAGCTATAAAACATTGCACAAGCTGTTCCTCTACTTTCCCCACAGCTCTTTGGTTAGGTTAGCTAGAGGTCAACCTGTGCAGATCTTTGAAGACAAATATTGATACATTGTTGATATGTTAACCATTTCTTTAATATTTAGTGCATTTGCCCATCTGTCAACTTCCCGTTTGTGAGTTTATATGAAAACAATATGAGAAAACAAGCTTTGCTTATTTGATGATTGAAGAATATCGTTTTAATGACTTTGGCTGCAATCATGTGTCCAACAGAGAAAGTCTTACCCATTCAAAGGCTCCTTCCCTCCCATGTGGAACCCCATCGCCTTGATGGACTTCAACAACCTCTTCAGGACGATGGATAAGATGGGCCAGGAGGTAAAGCAATACTCGTTATAGTCTGGTTTTCTGTACAGCTTGTTCATCTGCTGCATATCTGACTCCTGTTGAACATCCTGCTGCATTTCAGATTCCCAAAGAGGCTCCCTGGAGAGCTCCCCATGCTGAGGAGTGGGACAAGATGACCATGCAGCAACTCTTTGAGAAACTCTGCTGGACCAGGTGACATTCATCTCCCGGCTGTGAAATCTCGGACAAATAACGATTCTGATGTTTAATTAAATTTTTTTCCTGTATTGATTTATTTCCCGTTTGTGCAGGAAACAGGTCCAGCTATTCATCATGTTATCTTTGAACATTTAAGGGCAGGGCAAAATTATGCTGTGACACAACTGTTGAATTTGGCCACTAACAAAAGAAACATTTTAATTTCTAATATGCTGATGTCAGTCTGGCGGAGTGCTGGGTTATGAGCTAATGCTAGCAAGCTTGGTTCGTTAAATATGAGGCCAAGAGGCGCTTGATGAAGAAGCTTCAGTATGTGATGAGTCGGGAATGAGATAATCTAATTTCACTGTAAATATGAAATATGCAACTTATAGAAAGTAAAAATGATATTTTGTAACAAACAACAATCCTGCACGAGCTAAACGATTGCACCGCTGCAGTGTTTGAATTAGTCCTGTAATTTATCTTATATTGAACTACATGTATAGTTAAACTTTCAAACATACCAGAAGTATTCGCTCGTCTGCCTTCACACACATATGAGCTTGAGTAAGATCCCATTCTTAATCCATAGAGTTTAATATGATCCCGGCCCACCCTTTGCAGCTATAACAGCTTCAGCTCTTCTGGGAAGGCTTTCCACAGGTTTAGGAGTGTTTATGGGAATTTTTGACCATGAAAAACTAGTTAGCTGGATGCAGCTGCTCGGCCATGGAAACCCATTCCTGAAGTTCTCTGTGTGCACTGTTCTTGAGCTAATCTGAAGACCACATGAAGTTTGGAGGTCTGTAGTGATTAACTCTGCAGAAAGTTGGTGACCCCCTCACACTACGCACCTTAGCAGGGGGCCTACCACTTCATGGCTGAGTTGATGTTGTTCCCAGTTGCTTCCACTTTGTTATAATCCCACTAACAGCTGACTGGACTTGCTGAACAGTTATCATCCTATCACGGCACCACGCTGGAATTCACTGCACGCCTAGGTGCTTGGTTTATACACCTGTGGCCGTGGAAGTGACTGGAACACCTGAATTCAGTGATTTGGATGGGTGAGGATGGGAGTGCTTTTGGCAATACAGTGTACATACATTATATGCAAGTCCCTGCGTGTCAAAGTAGGACAAGCAAACAAAAATCCATAACATGGGTATTTGTCTGTGCTCTGTCCAAACTCATCCATAATATAAAGAACATGATTTCAGGTACATTCAGTTTCTTAAGAGTTCCTACTTTTCATATAACCCCTCTCTTAGCACTGCTCGTCGCTTCGCAACACTATTTGTCAATGTGAACGTGACCTCTGAACCCTACGAGGTGTCGGCTCTCTGGTTCCTCTGGTATGTCAAACAGTGCGGAGGAACCATGAGGATCTTCTCCACCACTAATGGAGGACAGGTGAGTCTGCGCAGAACTGTACCACGACTACTAACCATACCTACTGATTCAGAAAAACAGACTAAAAGAAAACATACGGAATACTCTCGCAGCTTTCCGTGAATCTTCTGCAAAAAGTGCCGGGAAGTGGACTTATGTTCCCTGCCTCTCACAGAGATTCATTCAGAAGAGCAGGGTGATGTCAGTGGGAGCTCCTTCGCAGCCCCGTCACCTTAGTCGGCCCCTGATCCGCCCTGCCAAGATGCTGTCCGCACAAAAGATGTTTTCTTGGAATACTCGGGGCGCCTATTCTGCCGCTTCTAAAGCTCAGGGGCCTTATTGCCATAGCTACTCAGGCCTGGAATCGTGTTTTGGTAAACAAATGACGCTGCAGTCAGCTCTGCTGCCATTTCCTTCGCATTTAAACCATGCATGCCTCATGAGGGGTGCATGCGCAGGGGGGTGTGAAGCATTTGCGCACAGTCATCTTAGAATAATGCCTCAGCTTTATTAGACATATGGACATGGGTTTGGTGTGCCACTCTCCTCTAAAACTGCAAAAATAAACTCGTCTTTAATCAAACAAGACAAGCACCTCGTTTCACTGCCAGGACTCGTTTAGGTTTAGCTTGTATTTTCGCAGCGACTGCTAGGCAAATTTATCCAAACGCCACAGAGGAATGCACACAATGTGTTTGTGATCAGGGAGACCAGAGAGATGTTGACACTGACCATATGGGAAAGGTCAGCGCTGATTTAATTTTGTGCGTCGGAGCTTTGACAGCCCAAATCGCTCTCCGGCTCCCCGCGCTCATCATTCAGCATGCACTGACCCGAGCTTTATAAACACGTTTCTTTTGAATAAAGATGCAGATATTTGTAGTGAAGGAAAAGAGGGGGGGATTGAGGATAACCGGTACGGAACGCCAGGATAAAGCAGGAGATTTTATCTGCTTTCCTCCGAAATGTAAGCCTTCCTGAGGGGCGCTCCAAAGGGGGATCAGACGCAGTTCCACTCAATATAAAGAGAGAACTTGCTGCATCTGCCCTCTCTCTTGGTGGTCACCGAACTCTGCTCTCTTCACGTCTCAAGGAGAGGAAGTTTGTAGGTGGTTCGAGTCAGGTCAGCGAGTGCATGGCGAGGGAGCTGGGGGACCGAGTGAAGCTGCAGGCTCCAGTCTACAGGATTGACCAGACCGGAGACTGGGTGGTGGTGGAGACAGTGGACAAGCAGACCTACAAGGTGAGTCGAGTATTTGCTTTATACGTCTGCTTTACTACCCTGAACTCACATTCATCTAATATTTTTAAGAAGTAGATGTTGTACGACAGTTAATATGTAAAGCAGAAGTTAGTTTGTGTGGCCATTTGAAGTTGAGAACACTTGACTGAACTAATCAACCCCAAATCCAAAAAAAAGTTGGACAACTGTGTAAAATGTTCATAAAAACCAAATGCAATGATTTGCAAATCTCCATTTGTAAAGCCATATTTCATTCACAGCATAGAAAACATATCAAATGTTTGACCTGATATAATGTATCATTTTAATAAAAACATCAGCTCATTTTCAAATGCGGGCAGCAACAGGTCTCAAAAAAGTTGGGACTGATTGGCTGAAGAGCGCGGGCAGAAAGGTGATTGGACTAGAGCAATGATGTCAGCTTTGAGTTTGACAGCGTGGGAAAGCAGAAGTGATGACGAGAATAAACTAGCAGCCAAATACTCAGGAAACTTACAGTGATTTCCGGATGTGTTCCTGAGCCCACGCGCTGATTTCCATGCCTGTTTTTAATGTAGTGAGGGCCCCCTGAGGACCCAGAGATCACAGGCATCCAATATTGATTAGTGGCCTTGTCCCTTGCACACAGGAATTCCTCCAGATTCTTGGAATCTTTTGAGAATATTAAGTCTTATAAGTCTTATTATTCTGAAATTGTTCCACAATTTGTAGACAGTTATTTTGTAGACTGATGAACCTCTGCCCATCTTTACTTCTGAGAAACTCTGCCTCTCTAAGATGCTCTTTTTATACCCAGTCTGTTACTGGTCTGTTACTGGTCTGTTACTGGTCTGTTACTGGTCTGTTGCCAGATAACCTCATTACTTGCAAAATGTTCCTCCAGCTGTTTCTTTTTAGTGCCGCTTACTTTTCCAGCCTTTTTGTTCCAATTTATTTTTCCCAGAAAGGCACATTTTGCACGTTTTCTGTGTTCTGTTGTGAATAATGAATAATGAATTGCTTTCTGTTTTTATTTGCATTTTACACAGTGTCACATGTTTTGGGAAGTGGGTTTGTACAATAGTTTGCACATCACCATAAGATAATGAATAAAAACATGCATGTAAGTCACAGGGGTGCTGCTCTTATGTTTAAGGGCAGTTTTAATGCAGGACTTTCACTTTTAAGTACTTTTTTGTGTACTGCAATTGACTGCTATATTGTTTTCTTTTTGATGTATTAGAAAAATAACCAAATACTGCATTTGTGCACTACATAATATGCTGTAGTGCAGTCTGAATACCAAAGATTCACAAACACAGTCTTAACCAAGCAGTGCTGCTCTTTGCTGCCATCTGCTGGCTGCTTGGAAACCTGCTGCCATATGAGAGTCCTACACTGTCTGCGTCTCTGTCTTAGGCCAAGTATGCGATCGTGGCCACGCCTCCTGGTCTGAATCTGAAGATGCACTTTAACCCCGAGCTGCCCCCACTGAGGAACCAGCTGATCCACCGTGTTCCCATGGGCTCCGTCATTAAGTGCATGGTCTACTACAGAGAGAACTTCTGGAGGAAAAAGGGTATGCAGGAAGTGAAAGCCAGCAGAGCAGGAACGCTGTTCGAAATCGTGCCGTTTTTAAGGTTTTACTGTGTCACCAGGTTACTGCGGCAGTATGGTGATCGAGGACGAGGGCGCTCCCATCGGCCTGACACTGGATGACACGAAGCCTGATGGGACCGTACCTTGTATTATGGGGTGTGTACTGAGCTCCAGACAGTTAATATTATGCTTTCATAACATACACTCCATCACCAAAAGCACGTGTTGCACAAGAAGTGTGACTACGTCTGATTCTCTTGTTCCAAAAGTATCCAAATTAAAGAATGAGTTTAGAAAACATTCATATCGTTTTCTATGACTGGTTCCCACTGAACATCATTAGAGATGTTATAAAGATTTTCAGCATGTAGGATTGAGTTTTCTCTTTAATGGAGCTAACAACAGGCGATAAGATCATCAAACCATACAGACATGGTAGGAAGCATTCTGCTCACTAATATTTCTCTTTTCACCCCCACCCAGATTCATCCTTGCGCACAAGTGCAGGAAACTCTGCAGCCTGTCCAAAGAAGAAAGGTAGAAAACAGTAGACGGAGATTAAAACGCTCTCACGAGCTGCAAGATCGGTTTAATCCAAACTCTCGTCTTGTTGCATTTAGGTTGAGGAGGATCTGTGAGATTTACTCCAAAGTGCTGGGCACAGAGGAGGCCTTGCATGTGAGTTTGGGTGCAGAGTAGCACACATGTTGTGTGGATAAGCTGGGATCACTTCACTGACTGCTCGTGTGTCTGCTTGCTTCCTTCAGCCGGTGCACTATGAGGAGAAGAACTGGTGTGAAGAGGAGTACTCTGGAGGCTGCTACACAGCCTACTTCCCCCCAGGAATCCTTACCCAGTATGGCAGGTGAGTCTCTCTCTCACACACATATCGGAGAGCAACTTGGGGTTCAG
The DNA here is from genome assembly GCA_034780415.1 of Cichlasoma orientale. Taxonomy (NCBI): domain Eukaryota; kingdom Metazoa; phylum Chordata; class Actinopteri; order Cichliformes; family Cichlidae; genus Cichlasoma; species Cichlasoma orientale. The sequence goes on from JAVDPK010001881.1 coordinate 15,145, forward strand.
TAAGGACACTTTGGCACACCAGGAATCAAACCACCAACCTTCCGATTAGTGGACAATCTGCTCTACCCCCTGAGCCTCAGCCACCCTTAATATCAACTCAAATGTCTCACATGTAAGCAGGTGCACATACCAGCAAAAAAAGACTTAAAAGTGTTTCTTGGTCTTTTAACATGGAACCCAGTGGAGGTGTGAAATTATGTCCCATTGCATTTGTTTGGGTGGGAGAAGAGTTTTAAAAGAAGCGAATGCAAACTAAACCCTGTAAGCTCAACGGTCAGTAAAAAGCTGGTGCATGCAATAAAACAGAATGTTTCAAACCTATAAATCAGCTAAAACTCTAAAACCACGTCCTCTGTCTGTTTGTTGGTCTGCAGAGTGCTGAGGGAGCCCGTTGGCAAGTTGTACTTTGCGGGCACAGAGACGGCCACAGAATGGAGCGGCTACATGGAGGGGGCTGTACAAGCTGGAGAGAGAGCAGCCAGAGAGGTCAGAGAACATAAAAGTACTGCCTTTTCACTGCTACATGGTGCCCCTAAGGTTTTCTCCACTAAAACACCCTTAGAGGCAGGTAGAGGTGTGAGGACACAGGTGTATATATATTTACCAGGTGTGATATAAACCACTTAAATGGCGCACACTTAGTGGAATTTAGCCACACCTCAACCTGCCCCTGATGATGTGGATGTAGCAGCAAATAAATTAAGCAGAGTGATAGTTCTCAGGCCCCAGAGTGCAGCTCAGCCAGCAGTGCTGCTTCTGTGCTTCATGTTGACAAATCTCACAGCTGTTGTTGCTCTGCAAGCTGCATTGCAACCCACCTCTGCTTGAACTTGTTTCGCAGTCATGCCTCTGACATCAGCAATGAAACTAGTCACCCTCAAGTGTCTCAAGTTCAGTTTTTCTCTACTTATACACTGGTATTTCACTTTACTGGTAATCTATAAGGGTCATGTGAAAAAGAAAGTCTTTAGGAATTCTATAATTCAGCTAATTACGTGATTAATTGATTATCAGTGAATGTGAGCGCCTCTAAAATGCCCCCACAGTGCTTTTACAGACTTTAAAGTCATAAAGGAAACAATTACTTCAAGTTATTGCTGCTAAAGGTGGTTGCACAAGCTTGAATAATCATGGGGTGTCCTTAGTTTCCTCACAGCACTAAACAGAGTCCTGTGACAACTTCATTTTTCACCACTGTTCCGCCACTCCGCTGTATTCCAAAGGAAAATATTCTATTTCGATCAGGTTTTAGCTGCTGGTCACGTTGCCAGTAAAAATTCACTCAAATCTTTATGTAAAACACACAAACTTATATTATTATTATTATTAATCCTTTATTTATACAGGAAAAAAGTCTCTTGAGACTTAAAGTCTCATTTGCAAGAGAGACCTGTGTATACATCAAAAGACATTAAAAAAAAAATACATTTTGATGCCCAAAAACCCAAAAATCCTCCATGTTTTTTACCTCAGGCTTTGCCGCAGAGCAGGTGAGTTACTGTAAGGGTCACTCAAGTCTGCACAGTTGTTCAGGAGTAGCACATTAGTAGGATTACATCGCCCAAACTCAAATGTAGCACGTTAAAATAACAGCTTGGAAATTTTGATGAGTCCTTGACTGACACCACCAATGTGTTTTTGCAGGTCATGTGTGCAATGGGTAAACTCCACCCTAATCAGATCTGGCAGCCGGAGCCTGACAACGAGGTAAGGGAAGCCTTTATGCACCGAATCAAACCTAAAAGTTGACTTCTGATGAGAAATGATCACTGAAGAAATCTTTGGTCATCAGTCCAGATCTGTCACACTGAAACTTTGGTGACCAAAGACAGTCTGCTGCAAGGGTCACACTTTTAAGACCAAATTCCCAAAGTGGGGCAGCTGCATTGGCCAGCGTCTGCAAACCAACCAATCAGATTACAACAGGAAATCACACAGAACGAAAGCCTGCAGAGAAAAGATGGATGTCACTACCATGATGCCACCCAGTGGTTAGTGAACTTCCATTCTGAAGCCTCGGCTGGAGGCCTGTGGCTGTCGCTGTTCAGCCTTTAAAAACCAGACTTTACGAGTGAGCCCCGAGAAGCCGAGGGCAGTGCGTGCTCAAAACACACGGTAACCACGCTTAGAGCATGCCTGCTTCTCGAATGGGTGTTGCTGTAAAAAACGAGGATCATCCTGTAATAAATGAGACAGAAAACTACCCAATTAGAATATTAAGGCATCAGAATTCTGGCTTCTATTAACAAGCAGAGGGGTCGCCCTCTGCTGGCCATTAAAAAGAATGCAGGGTTAATGCATTGTCTTCACTTTGTGGACCCGGAGACGATGTGCATTGTTTACATACACTTAACGTGCAGAACACACCGACGCTCGCAACATGTATGACCTGAGCTGATGATGTTTTTGCTCTAGCAAGTCTCAAGATCATATAATACCCTCTCCTCCTTCCCTCCCCCCTACAGGAAGTCCCGGCACGCCCGTTTGCCACCACCTTCTGGGAGAGAAACCTGCCTTCAGTCAGCGGTTTCCTCAAGTTCATCGGAGTCTGCACGTTCCTGTCTGCCGCCGCCGCAGCTGGTCTGGTGGCCTACAAGAAGGGAATCATCCCCCGCTCTTAAACCACCCGTCACCTCACTCCTCTGCATCTCAAGGGCACACGTCTCAGTAGACACTTGTGTACTTCTAGTGCACTACTTTATGGGCCCAAACTACAGAGTAGTGACCTACATAGGGTATACATTGTTTTTTGGGAAACACTGTGCTGTAAGGACTGTTCAGCTCATGCAAAAACACTAACACACTGTCCACTAAAGAAAGAGAGAGCGAAACAAGTAGGAAGGGCTGACTGAAAGTTGTTTGAGAGGAGTGAAGAAAACCTAAACTCGAGCTTAAATCCAGACTCAGATTGTGAAACCAATGAAGGAAAAAGATCAGAATCAGTTCTTAGGAAGGAAAAATTCTCTGTCGTGATTCCCGTTCCATACGTTGCCAATGAAATTCACTGTGTTGATTACGTGTCAGTTTATAAACTCGTCGCACTTGCTGTGCGTACGAGCCTCGTCCGCATGTGTCTGTGAGTGTGTGTTCGTCACAGTCTGCGTACAAAGTGTGCGAGTGTGCGCGCGCGTGAGTTTCCACTGCGTCTAATTACCTCTGCTGATTTTAGGTGCTGATTTATTCTGGCCGAGCAGCTGTGGCTGTTTGATGAAATCCGGTGACTCCAGAAGAGAAACGAGCCGGCGCCGCGGCCCGCTGCAGAATCACAGAGGAGGTTCAAGGACGAGGCTTTTTCTGTCTTTATCTTAACGTCAGCAAATCCCATGAAAACCCGGATGAACTGTGAATTAGTATTAGCCTGATGTGAGTCGCACTCCTTATGTGAGTTTGCACCAGGGGAGTCACATTAGGGCACCAAATATACATTATTCCCAACCAGCAACGTGGAACTACGACTTCTCAGTTGTTTTAAGGTTTGTCCAGACTGAATGCAAAGCCGTTCCTTTCATATTTAAAACAAACCATTAGATAGATTAAAGCAGGCACTCGTACCACGAAGAGTCCAGCTGTGAGTAACTTCTCACACACGCCCTCCTTTCCCCTCACCCCCCTGAAGCCTCACGGCTTCACGTTTTTTACATCAATTTTCCTCAGCTTGTGTCTGCTGTTCCTCCCTCATCAAATCACTTTTTTTTGTGCACTTGTATCTCCAGCAGGGACTGAAGCCAGGGAGTGTCGAGACAGACCGATTCACTGGTGTTTTTCATGGGATTTGTCGGCAAAGATAAAGAAAAATGCACGTTAAGAATGAGAAGAGTCGGCCTTATTCTTTAAGCGGAAACCTGTTTTTGGGGGTAAAGTGGTGTCGAGCTGCTCTGTGAGGGAATCTTTCGCTCAGTGTAATGGAAGTATTTGAATGTATTTTCTTCAGACTGGATAACACACGCCTGGTTGTTTTAATCAGATTTTTTCACGTGTATATTTTTACCTTTTCTCACTTCAGATTAACAGGATCACGCCGGCTGTCGTGTGAGAAACATTTTTCATTCGTTTAGGGAAACCGATTTAAAGAAACAACATTCCTCCTTCACACTCGAAAATCGCGGCCGACCCGCTGCGGCGCAGGCTAACTGCTGGCCGCCGCGGCGGTGTTTGCTCCGCGGGGAGCCGCATTTCAGTCCGAGTAAAACCGTTTGTCTGATTTTTGGGCGTAGATGTGAAAAGCCACCTTCTCCTCGTGCATCTGTTATGAAGTGCGCTGCGCCCCGCGTGCAGCTCTTTATGCCCGCTGTGAGAATCGCGCCGTTCTTGTGTCCCAAAGATGTTTGTGAGTGTCGTTTTTCTGTTGTGCCTTAATGGGAGTCGTAATGTTTTTTGTCATTTCTCTCAAGTGCCTGTGACTCTGACACTCTCCGCCCTCGATCCCCTTCCCTCCTATCCTCGCTCCTTCCCTCCCACCTGCACTGGAGGTGAGAGGTCAGACGGACCAGGTCGTAGGTTCAAGGCGTCATCTGCACTCATTGACATACAGGGGACGGCACTTTGTCTTTCTAAGTGTGTCCAGACCCTTTCATTTTTTACATTTCCCCTTACCTGAGTTATGTCCTCACTCCAAACTCGACTCAGGTAAATCCGGGTGTACAAACACAGCATCAGAGCTCAGACTGTTGAGGTGATCAGTCTGCTTCTCTCCAGTGAATCCAAGTCTGTGCGTGCTTTGTGTTGTGATTGCAGTGCTTCTTCCCTTGTTGTGGTGCCCCTCTCCTGTCTGACCCTCAATCCCAGCACAGCTTTTGCGCCCCTGCAGGCCAGCTCTAGAAGTAAGGTTTGAACAATGATGTCACTTTTGAACCCACGTGTTCGTGTTTAGGGCGGGCTGATGTCGGTGAACAAACAGAGCCAGCATATTCCGTCCATCCTTTAAAAAAAAGCTGCAGCAGTCCCAACAAACCATCAGGAGACACAATGCAGCTTCATTCATCATCTGACCCCCCCCCCCACCCCCACCCCCACGTCACCCCCGTCCTTCTGTGCATTTGAGCCTTCTTAACTATTCTTGTGACCTGTTCTTCGATGTCTTTGATTCCTCATATGAAGCTGGTGATATTTAACAAAATGTGAAATAAATCTTTTACTCGTCTACTTTTTTTCTGCTTGTGTGTGTGTGTGTGTGTGTGTGTGTGTGCGCGCGCTGAAAACAGTGGTGTAATAGTTTAGCTAAATACAAAAATGTAATAGATAGTCCAGTTTCCATTTGGGGAGAATATGACCCCAGTTCCAGTAAAGTTGGGACGCTGTATAGAATATAAATAAAAAGAGAATGCAGTGATTTGCAAACAATAGAACACTGGAAACATGTCAAATGTTTAAAATTTTAAGAAAAACATTTGCTCATTTTGAAGTTAATGGCAGAAACGTGTCAAAAAAAGTTGAGATGGGGGAACAAAAGGCTGGAAATGTAAGTGGTACTAAAAAGAAACAGCTGGAGGAACATTTGGCAACTAATTAGTTTAATTGGGAACAGGTCAGTGACATGATCGGGTGTAAAACGAGCGTCTTTACTTTCAAAAGTAAAGATGAGGGTCTCGCTGCCTGCTCAAATTCTGAAACAATTTCAGAATAAAGTTCCTCGGCCTGAAACTGTGAACGATTTGAATGTGGAGAAATCTGTGTGTGCAACATACAAGGCTGAATATTAATAATGGGTGCCTGCGATTTTTGGGCTGCATAAAAAAACAGGCATGATTCATGGAAATCACGGCACGTGCACTGCTCACTATGCCATCCACAGACGCAGGTTAAAGCTCGCTCATGTAAAGAAGCCATATGTGACCATGATCGAGAAATGCTGCCGTCTTTGGGCCAAAACTCATTTAAAATGGACTGGAGCAAAGTGGAGAACCGTTCTGTGGTCAGGCAAATTGAAATCTGATATTCTTTTTGGAAACATGGGCGATGCAGCCTCTGGATTAAAGAGGAGAGGGACAATAAGGCTTGTTATCAGCACTCCCTTCAAAAGCCGACATCTCTGATGGTCTCGGGGTACACGAGTGCCTGGAATTGGCAGCGTGCACATCTGGAAAGACACGATCAATGCTGACAAACTAATTGCCCCTCTTGTTAAAAAAAAAAATTAACTGTGATTAACCACAGTTTTTTGAAAGCTCAGTTTAATTCCACTAATTACATCACTGATTACTGCCAGACCTGCTGAATATAAAAATCACTTCAATAGAAGCTGTGAGACAAAGTGGAGCAGGCTGAAAGATCTCAAAAAGCGAAACAGCTGAGAAACAAAGTCAATGAAAATGACTCCAAAAGCTCATCAATGACTCATCCAGGAGGCCACAAAAGAACCCAAAACAACACCTAAAGAACTGCAGTCCCCACAGTTAAGGTCAGAGTTCAACAATAAGAAAGAGACTGGGCAACAGTGTTGTTTTCGTTAACGATGACGATAACGAAATGATTTCGTTGACGACCCTTTTTTTCACGACGATAACGAGAC
>JAVDPK010001881.1:25596-55510 GCA_034780415.1 Cichlasoma orientale
GTCATACGCGTCTGGATTAAGTTACTGTGCTAGCAGCCCTGAAGTGGCATGGAGAAGATGGAAGAAACGCCGCTACAAGTCTGATTATGAAGTGCAGTGTTGAAGCAGTGATTTATTCCTGCAGTTGTGCGTGCTGCCACTAGAGGGCAGACATAAACCACCAATGCAGACTGGGTGCAGACTGCTCTGAAAAACTACATGTCATTCAAGCACAGGTCAGTTTTTATTTACTTATTTATGTTTCCTCATGATGCCCTCATTTGGTGTTTTGAGAACTGCTTACATGCACACAGAGACACATGTGGGGGAAGGTCTTGCTGTCACATTAATCCTGAACTGGGGTTAGTCATGTTGTCCCTAGGCTGCTTTTGCTGGTTGACATATGGCACTTATGTTGCTTTCATCACTCCCGTCTGGGCTGTGATAGCCAGAGGCTCATCCAGTCTCAGATTGACACACCAGGCTTAGTCACTGTAACCACTTTCCAATCCCACGCTACAAGGCTCTGACAGCCTTTGCTTTCCAGTCTGCACAAAGGTTGTGTAACTGCAGCATGCACCAGAGCAGCTGCATGGGAAGTGGCAGCATCGCTGACGCTGTGGCGTTGCTGTTTTTCTTTATTTCACGTAGGTGTCGGTGCAGGTGCACGCAGACGCGTGCACGCAGACGAGCACACGCCCATGCTCCACCACTGCCACCTTTAGACACACCGTCCCTCTCGTTATTAGACTATAGCTCTGCTCCTGGCCCCGCTGCAGCTTGCAGTGATATGAAATCTGACACTGTCAATTTTCCTCCCAATCCGTCAGACTGTGGATTGGATTCAGATGGCAGTGTTGTGGGGACTGGGGACTCAAAGCTGTGGCCTTGGCAACCACTAACTATCCATCCACCCACATCCATATCCCAACATGTTCCTTCAACGGTGAAATCGTCTGCAATCTCCCGTTAAATGTTCCCAGTGCCATACTCAATGTTAGATTGGGGCTTTGTTGTTGTTGCTCTGAGGGATCAGGGGTGGGATAAATTCCTCCCCTAGGCACCAAGGTGAGCTAAATTTTGGTGGTTCAAAATCCATGACAGATATATGGATTAAGCATAGTTTTAAATGTTGTTACGTCCCCGGCCTAGGGCTAACCTGGACACAACACGAGGTGCAACTCCCCACTCCAACACGCCCAAGAAAACACCAGCAACACAGAACAGCTGAGGATGCTAAGCAGCAGTTTATTTGCTGGAGTAGTGCCAGAACGACAAACAAAAGGTTCTAATGTTCCCGATTCTTCCCTAATGGAAAACAAACCTGAGCTCCTCACCGATGAACAAAGAAAAATGCTTTAAACAAAAATGGCTTCTCACTCCAACTACCGCTGCAGTGCTCAGTTCAAATCTTTACTGTAATGCAGTTGGTGTCTTTTTTTTTTTTAACTTTTTTGAAAAGTAACAAATGGGATGGTCAGTGCCATGCTCATCCTCCTGCAGAAGCGCTGCACCGGCCCCCAGAGCGCTGGCATCCACCTCGAGTTTGAAGGGGCGTGTGAAATGTGGAGCAGCAAGCACAGGAGCACTGCAGAGGAGAGCTGTGGCTGCTTCAAAAGCAAACGGACATTCTTCTGATCACAAGAAGGGCGACTTGGACAGACTTGTTAATGGGGCTACTAGAGCAGAAAGGTTTTTACAGAATAATAACCAGCCATGCCTAGAAAGCAGCGCAGAGCACTTCATATTTAAGGAGCTGGGAAATCTAACATTGGCTGCACATTAGCAGCACCTGGAAGGATCCCACCCCGTCCTACTTGTTTAGGCACAGATGGGTAACGACGGCTTTCCCAAACTCACATTTGGCAGCACCTGATGGAGAAAACATTTCACTGAGGGTTTTTAATGTGCTCAGTCCAGGTGGACCGTTAGGCCACTATATCATCCAAGTACACTTTGCAGTTATTGACCCCCCGCAGAACAGAGTTCATCAGCCGCTGGAATGTGGCGGGCGCATTTCTGAATCCAAATGAGGAGAGAGGTGCAACAATGAGCGTCTGCAGCCATCTGTGAAACACGGTGGAGGCGCTGTCATGTTTTGGGGCCGCGTTTCAGCCTGTGGTGTTTGGGATCTTGTCAAAATTGATGTAATCATGAACACAGAAAAGTGCGGTCAGATTTTGCTCCATCATGCAATACCATCTGGAAAGCTTCAACACACTGTTAATGCAGGAGAAGCATACCTGGATAGGAAAACACACAATTGAACATTGAACTCCTCAGAGCCCAGACCTCAACGTCCTGGCTTTTAATGTCCTGGATTTCGGGCATTAAAAACCAGGACAAACAGGCTGAAGAACAGCTTTTATCCAAAAGCAGTCTCTGCACTAAATACAAACTTGTAAATAAGAGAAAGCGCAGAGAATTGTGTTTTTTTATTGTACTTGTTTTTCCTGTTTTCTATTTATTGTTCGTAATGAGAATTTCATTGTTATAGAAATGACAATGACAGTAAATAATCCTTATTCTTATTACTGAAGCAGTGTGGGATCACCTCAACAGAGACCAGAACAAAAGAAACATCCAAAGAAGAGCTTTGAATGAAGAAGCCTGGAGAACTGTTCCTGGAGAGAACTTAAAGAAATGAGAAGAATGTTTCAGAGAGTTCAGGCTGTGCTGCAGAATAAAGGTGCTCATACCAAATATTGCATTTCAAGCTCATTTTCAGCTTGTATGCTGTATTTCCATCTATGTTAGCACGTTTCAACAAATCAATAAACTTGTGCACAGTACCCAAAAAGCTAGCTCAAGTTTGGGAAATAATGGATGTAAATAGGGAGTTGCATTTTGTTCTAGTCTCACTAAGTGTGTGTAACTTTAACACATATAAGAACAGCTGTTTCCTACTTTATTAAACCATCAACTTGCAGTCGTATATGACGAGTTCAAGAGTTTTTAAAGAGAAGCGTTTGGAGGATATATGCTTATTTGTTTTCTCTTTACTCACTCCAGTGTTTGCAGAGCTTCAGTTAAATGCAACATGTAAATGAATGTGCTGTAGAGGTGCTCCAAATTAGACTCAGCTTAGCTGTTTCCAGTTTACTTTTCCTCAGCTGATCTGCAGATGTGCCGGCAGCGTTTTTGTCTACCAACCAAGAAAGACATCACCCCCCCCCCACACACACACACACACACCCAAAAATATATTTTCCTGTCTTTCATCTAGAAATTATCACCACTTTGGAACACATAACCTGTCTCTAATAATGCCCCGAGTGAGCTATGAAGGTATTTATCAAACATTAATAAAGCCACAAATGAAAACTTCAAAATCCTGAACTGGTACCGCTAAAAAGATCGATTTCTTTCAATTCCAAACGACTACATTTCAGTCACTGACATCATCAAAGAGCCTTGAGGCCTCAGCTGGGCTGTATATTGCAGAGAATAGAGCCATCATTGCCTCTCCTGACTCACAGAGCTGGTCTTCTATGAAATAGTGGGCCAGGATGGAGCTATCCCAGCCGGCGCCGAGCCTGAGGTGCTCACCGCTTTCCTCGTCTCACTCCGCTATAGGCTTTCTAACTTATTGTTCTGGGCTGGTGGGACCTCCGCCAGATTTATTGCAAGATCCTCAATTGATTACAGCATCGTCTCTTGTTAGACACTTCAGTTTGGTTGGAAGAGGAGGAGGGGGAAAAAAAGAGCTTTCCAGCTGCCCACAGTCATGATTTATGGAATGTGTTTGCAGGTATGTTGTCATGCACAGAGAAAGAAATGATAGACGAATCTCCCTCCGGGTCAGAGAAGTCTTGCTGTGTGTCTGAATTACTTAAAGGAATATGATTTTTCAGGGGTTCATTAAGAAGATCCCACTCATTTCTGTGGGATGGATGTGACCTTATTAAGAAGGGACGCTGGACGCTGGATTTTATTACCGCAGGACGGGGTTCACACTCAGCAGGGCTCACCAGCAACTCTCAGCAAGAAAGCGAATAAGCACAGCCCAAAAAAATCTCAAAGCATTCCTTTAATATTAAATCACATCATATGGATTCATAATATCCGGTAAGTCTGTTGGTTATTTTTAGTCTGAAGTTCCACAAAGATCCCGGTGTCTAGCAGGACCATTAGCCTCCGAATGGCTTCTTGGTGACACTGACAGAGCACTGAAGAGAATTTCCTCTGATATGGAGCCATCAGAGCCCAGTAATGATCAACATCAGTCACTCTGTCACAGCACACAGACATAAGAAAGTGAGCGTGGCAGGAAAAGTTAGTGAGAGGTAAGATCTTTAGAAAGGTGAGAGGACAAAGGAGGTGGCGGCACAGAAACACTGAGAGGAAGTGAAGGAGAGAAAAGTGAGGTGAAGATGAGGATGAAAGGGGGGAGAATTGGAGTTTTTTTCCCCCATTTCTGTCAGTTGGAGGGTTGGGGGTGACTACAGTTCTGGGAACCTATTTTTACCTCAGGGTAAAAGCCTTCCCAGCACAAGAGAACCATTCAGACTGTGAAAAGACTCAAAAGAAAATGCCTTATTGTTTTTTGGGGCTTTTTTTTGGAGAGAGAGGATCCATTCATTATAGTTAGCCACCTTCAGGGAGTCCCCAGAACTTCTTGTTAATCCTGATCTTTGGGTGTCACGTCTGGAGAGGGTAGCGGGGAGCTGCAACAACAGGATCTCTTTCAATGGCATCTTCTGTCAGGTGACACAAGAACAGGAAACCTAAGGCGGCGACAGAGCTCTGCATCCTCCCAGGCTTCCTCTGATGGTGGGTGAGAGAGTCGTCAAATCAAATTACACAAGCTTGAGAGTTTTAATTCCAGTCCTGGCCGGTACGTCACTCTCTCAAGCCCCGCAGGCCTTTCCATCACCGCTCTTAAGTGATAAATAACTGGGGTAAATAGTAAATCCACCAAAGGCTGCAGTGGGAAGGAGAGGAGGGGGAGGGGGAGCTGAGGGAGGCTCTCTGAGTGTTAATCCCTCGAGTGAAATAGCTGCAGCACAAGTCAAGCCCTGGAACTCAATGTAGTTTATTTCGCTCGCACTCGCTCTCGTTTTCTCTCTGTGTACAATAACGGCCCTCCTCTCCTGCCTCCTGCCCATGTAGGTAAATGGTCCATTACAATGAAAGCAGAGAAATAAACACTCAAGTGCAGCACTTAAGGGAATCAGCTGACACTGTCACATTCCCAGCTGGTTAAAATGCGCTCCATTTAAATGCGTAATGCCTCAGAGGGTGGAAATAGCTAATCACAACTCATTCTAAATTAGTCTTCACAAATGGCAACCTGGCTTAATCATGTTGGAGCGCTAACTGTGTGGAGTGTTATTGGATTATTCCACCTCACTGAAGACCCAGCGTGAGCGCTCACTTCTGCAGGGTAAGTTGGGCATTTGTGCGCGCACGCATGGAAATGCATCATTGTGCAAAGATGCAAGAACGTAATCGCATTCCACTCTGCTCACCTGTAGAGCCCGCGTCACGAGACGAATGTGTGAGAGTGGCGACTTACCGTATTCATGTATCATTGTGTTGTGGGTGAACTGAATAATATGAGCGCTGGTACATCCTGCATGCTGCCAAGCACAAGGCTTCTGTGATAGATCAAACTTTCCCCATGAGAAATACATCAAAAGGAATCAATGATGGTTACACTTAGTTTGGCAAGATGTTGCTCAGTAAGTAAGTCAGTAAGTCAAACTCTGAAAATCACGAGGGGAAGAGGGGGAAAAATACTTATCTTCGTCATTTGAGGCTGTGCTGTTTTAAGCTCGTAGCCCCACATTCAGTCCCCGGAGAGCCGTGTGTCGCGGTGTAGCTGCTCTGCAGTTATCACTGGATCTGAGCTTTTCATGTTGGAGCTAATAAATACTGAGCAACAGTTACTTTTTTGCTCAGGAAAGAGTGAGTGAAAGACAGGACAGAGACTCAAGAACAGACACATTCTGTGCATGGACTGTCAGAGCTATATATTTAGATTGGCAGAAAACTATACTTGCACTTTGGTATACAGAGGAGCTCGCGGTCGACTCAGTGACTGCAAGGTGTCCAGGTCCAGTGGCTGCAAAACAGACCATCACCCCTCCAATGTGGTGCTTCAGAGTTGGCGTGAGGTGTTTGTGCCAACATGCTGTGTTTGCTTTTTGCCAAACATGGCGCTGCGCCGAACATCTGCACCAAAGGACATTGTTTCCAAGTCAGATGCAGCTCAGCAAAGCTAAGCTGTGCTGCCATGTTCTTTTTTAGAACAAGCCACAGCTGTTCAGTCTTTTCCTAACTGTACCATGATGAACTTTAACATTTCTGACCGAGGCCTGTAGGCTCTGAGATGTAGCTCTCGGGGTTGTTTTGCAGTTTCTCTGGGCATTGCATGGAATGACCTTTGGGGGGGGGGGGGGGATTTGCTGGGACGTCCTCTCCTGGTAAGATTGGCAGCTGTCTTGAATGTTTTCCGATTGTGAATAATCGTTCTCTCCGTAAAGAGAGAGATGCTTGAGTGTTTGGAAACATGATGCTGATGAGCGGCAACAATTGTTTCTCTAAGATTATTGCTTTGTCTTTCCTCCTTGGCATTGTGTTAACACACACCTGAATGCTACAGACGTGCAAGAACGTCTGCTTTTATAGAGGCTCTCGCACTTGCTAATCACCAGTTAATCAAGTACAGCTGGATAGCAGCATCTGGCTGCTACTTTTCTTCTTAATTCCTGTGGAAGCCGTGAGGGCGTACTTACATTAGATTTTCACACACCACTTCTGCATTTTGTTTCTGTTGTGTAAGTGGTCAGAATGGGAGCAAACTGAGATTAGCAGCCCAGAGGTGCGCGAGGAGACAACCGTGGAGGGAAAGTAGGAATTAAATTAGATAAGTTCTGTGATTTTTATGGACAGAGTGGGTTTATGATCGAACGTTATGTGCAGACTGACTCAATCCGTGATGCAATTTCTCAAGTTTCTGCACTTGAACTGAGGTTTTTTTTTTGTTATGTCCCCAGGAACCTCCTACATGGGCACAAATAAACAAATCTTCATGTAAAAATAAATAAATAATCTTCAAATGATATTTTCTGATGAAAGAATTCACTTGTTTTGGGGGTTTTAATCCATTTTAAGATGTCGCGCTGCATTAAAATCATTGCTAAAATGGATTTTTGCACTACACGAATTTGTATGCGCCTGCAGATTTTTTGTGTTAAAGTTGTTGTTCGGTGTTTGTTTGTTTTTTGTTGTTGTTGTTTTCGCACGGTGGGCTCCACGAGCTTCCCACCGCTCACTGAAGCCCATTAATCTCAATGTGAACGAAGCTGACTGCCAGTGAATTAGCATTTCCACACAAACCTCGCCAACCTCCGAGTCGGTCTCTCGTTCTCTCCTCACACCTTCGTGTGCCGCACGCCGTTCCGCTCTTTTCAGTCACCAAACAACACCTCAGCAGGACCGCGCATTTAAGGTGCAAATGCAACTCTGTGTGCGCGCGCCACTGCGCGCTCGTCGCTCCGCTATTAGCATCCATTAGCATTCAACTTGACTGCAATTATGTGCTTTCATTTTCTCCGTCACATGACGAGTTATTGTTTATTATTATGGCTCCCTTGCGTGCTTTTGTGGCGCTGACATCGCTCGTCATCAATGATGATGATGCACCAAATGGGGCAATGGACTATTTTCACCTCATAGTTCAGGAAATACAGCGGGAGCGTTCTCAGAATGATCGGAAAGCACTCGTCAGCAGATTTGATAATAATAAAAAAAAACTATGGAGATATGGCCCTACAGCAGCACTGGAGACCTTCAGGGGTCTATTTTTCATACTTGATGCTAAGACATGATGAGAAGTCTCTGAATGTTACAAGCTTACATGTCTTGACGTTTCTTATCATCAGACTGGATTAATTTAAATCTGAACCCTGCTGAGGACGACCAAAGCCTCAGCCCTGGCCTAACTTGAAATATCTGGATTTTGATTTAAGCAGTTCCTGCAAGTGGAAGAGAGGGTGATACATTTTCCACAGAGGTTTAATCAGGATCAGTAAGAGAAATTTTTAAAACAGGCCGGTGTGACTGCAACCAGCTCGTAATCTTTTATTGCTCAATTTTTCCCCTTTTCAGTAACGCTTCTTCTAATGTTCAGGGCACAAAGATCGCTTCTCACCCTGCAGGACTCCCCGTCGCTTCTCACCTTCAGCCATCACTCGACTCAGCCACAACCACACCTGTTCCCAATTCCCTCATGAGTGTCCGGCCTCTCCCCCTCAGCCAGTTACATATTCCTGCTTGTAATCACTATGCCCTTCTTGCTTCACCTGCTTTTTGTGTGTGTGTTTAGTGCAGTGGGCATGCATCAGTGCTGAGAATGGGATGTGATGAGAAGTGGGCTACTGGAACAAGGATACGGCATACGTGGACAGAGATAAGAATCAGGAACTGTTGGAATGCTACTAGACATGCGACCCCATTGAAAGGGCTTACATGAAGAGGATGGTGATTCTCATCGAGCATCAAAACGACTAGTAGCTCAGTGTTCAAACATCCACAAGAAGCAACTGTAATTGCATCTAGAGATCGATGAGGTACAACACAAATGCTACAGCGAGGGGGAGCCAGGACGTCAGGTCAGGGGGGAGCTATTATCATCCCCACAGCCGACCTGAAAGAGAAGATCGTGGAAACCTGGACCCTTCGTGGCTGATTACGTGATTACGTGAGATACCCTCTGAAAGTCCACTAGAAGATGTGAATGCAGCGCTGTGGACAATCGCTACTACAACCATCACTGATCTATACCACAACAACACTGATCTCTGAGATGAACAATGGAGAAGGAGAAGAAGACTAGAGATCAAGGCAGAATGAGTTATCCAGCTATCAGAGCTACAGAGCTGCAGGTGTGATGAAGAAAGGGGAGCCTAAGAAGTACAAGCTGTCCATATTGAGGCCTTAGAGACGGCCAAGCAGCTTCCAAGAGGTACAGCAGAGGCACAGAAGCCAGGAGAATAAACCAATTGTTCTCCACTGAACCATCTTCTCAGTACTCTCAGTGGCAGGGGAACAATACGAGAGGCTCGTAGGCTGGACATGGAAAGGAATCAGCAGAAACAAACACGCGACTTTTTTACAGAGTAACAAACTATTCTTCCCAGTCAAAGGAGGATCTGATGTCACTTCTTCTCCAGCTTACAGCTTATCTGCTTTAAGGTGCGCGTTTGAGTTACACCAGGGAGTGAAGTGCTAATTTGTTGCCTTCCTTTTCAAAGGAGCCACAGTATCCAGGGTGTTAACAAAGTAATGAACCTCCGTGGGAGCAGAGCTTAGGTAGCTGCTCTGCATTGTGCTGGCACGCAGGGTTGAAGATTACGACAGTCGAGGAATCACTTCCTTAAACTTTTGCATAGTGCTATATGAAGTGTAAAAACAATACAGGTATTAAAATAGAGCCATAAAACATTCACTCCCAATCACAAAGGTGAAAAAAATGAATCATAAATTAAAACACGGGGTACCCTTACCATCATTTTCCGAGGCACAGGGTCAGCCCTTTGGCAGCTTCTCAGGCTGAGACACAACAAACCGTTAAAAGTCTACATTCAGAAAGGGGTAGCAGATCGCACAGTTGCGTGGTCCACAACAAGAAGACTAGAAAGGCTTCAATTTATTCTATGTTTTCAAGGCAAACCTCTAAAAAGTTAAACAGGAGGCATGTAAGATAATATCCGACCAACAGCGCAACGGAAGAGCTTCATTTGAGGTGCTGAAAATATAATTATTAGGCTGGTGCATATTCCTCTTCATGTCATTTTCATGTACATACACAAAGGATCCTCTGGATCCACCCCCATCCCCACTCCCACCCCCACCCATGTTGTGAACCTAATTTAACTTTTTTTTTATTCAAAACCTGCGAGGAGAGGGTGAATGAACCAATTACCCTGTTAATTGAATTCAAGTAGTGGAAAGCTGTTGAGTGAATATGATTTTTTTTTTTCAGTCATATCAAGTTTATGGTGCTTCTCATCACGAAACGATGATATGAGACATCCATTTATATACAAATGGACTGAGGTGCGCTGTGGAAAACAGAATAATCATTGCACCAATCAAAACTGTATTAAAGGGGCCGTCTCATCTTCCGCTAGCATTAAAAAAAAAAAAGTCACATTTTAGACTGCAGCAGAAGAATGCAGACTTGCACTTGCTCCTGGCACACACGGCAGAGACAAAGCACGACTTCCTCCTCTAAACACAGGGAGAAGGGACAAACAATCAACACCCTAGGCTCTCGGATTTATTGCTATTGCAGCGCAGACAGCCTCAGGAATTGTTATCCCTCCTCTTCCCTATTCACTGATGGCAGCTTCACTCTCCGTCTTCCATCTCCCAGGCATGACCCCATTCACACGCACCACTGGCTACTTGCATTGTGGGCCACACTGCTGATAGCTGCGCTGCAGAGGCTGGTGAGAAGCTGAGTTCGCTTCTATCTCTGACACACAGGTGGGGCCTGGAGAGTGGGAGGGCGGGCTGTCTACGTAAGAGAGAAGGATGGAAGTCAGGGAGGAAAAAAGAGAGGAAGAGACACTTGAGATACTTGTGATAAGTGTAAATAGATGCTGTATGATCAGCTGTCCTCAGACGTGAAGGGGGAGGATGCTGTAAACACCATGAAGGCAAATATGACCAAATACTTGCATGTAAATATAAACTGACTTGCAGATCAATAAATGGTCAAATATGGATACAAAATGTAACCCTCTGAGGTCATTATCAGTGATGACTCCATGCCCAAGGGAAATGGTAACATTAATAATAAAGAAATAATCATTCTAATTGACATGCATCAATATCTATTTGTCAGGTCAGTTGATTCGTTGCTTTTTGTAATATATTTTTTGGCCTTTTTTTTAGTGCACACTGAAGAGAAACAGGACCGCCTGCACCAAAGCCATGTGGCATACCTGCTCACCCAACCTGTACGAGAAGGTCTCATCTGGAGCACTCGCCTGCCTGCCCACTCCACCGTGTTTTACCGCTCTCCTGACCTCCTCCGCACACATTGGCGATGGTTTGAAACAAAAATTTCCAAGTTTGGATCCATCAGACCTGCAATCAGCATAACCACGGTTTGCTGAGAGAGGCTGCATCTGTGCCAGCAAGCCTAAGCTTTTGAAATTAGCAATGCGCAGTAAATACATCATGTGAAATGTCAGATTGTGTGTAGTGTGTGCAGGGCATTTCCCACAGGTGTCTATTAAATGGAGTGGTCCAACACACATCAGGAAAGCAGAAGTATTTCAGATAAATATTCTCTCCTTGATCTGGATTTCTTTCTAAAGTTTGTGAACAAGTATAAACAAACATATATAGAGAGAGACAACAGGCACCGAGCAGCATGCATTATAAATAAAACCAAAACAGACAACAGAATAAAGTTGCCAGAGTAGCCTGTAATCGCTCATGTCTGCCTAACTACAGTTCCTGTTCTCATCATCGTTAAAGACGTTTTTAGACAACACTGAACATCTGCGACACGGAGGAATGATCCCATCAGGCTCTGCCAGCGAAAAAAAAAAATCAATCACTTCATTGTTGGTTCTGATTATTTCGTCAGACCTACGAAATAATCAGAACCCAACAATGGGTCTAAGAAAGATATTGAATTTCTGCAGGCGGATCCTTTGAAACATTTTAGAGGTGAAAAGCACTGTTGGCACAAATAAAAAAAACGAGGTACCACCAGCCAAACCACGCCAAACGCATTCAATCTTCTCTTTATCTGTTTCATATAGTCTCACACACACACACCTACACACACACACACACACACTGCTTTAAAAAATTGGGTCACTTGCATAACATCAGCATTTAAGAATTATTAACTATATTTCTGACTTGGAAGTATGAGCAAATCCAAACTGTGCATAAAGAAATGGAGCTTACCTTTGTGATTAAAGTGTTTGTGATTTTTAAAAAAAAAAAAAAAAGGGTGACTGTTCCCATTTGTGACACAGAAAAGAAACTTTGATCTCAGAGCCAGTCTGACACGGCACGACGGCATATTTACTGTATTACACCCGTGCAGTTAAAAATCCTCCATTTAAAAATCTTTTTTATCCCGTGTTCTCGTTTTACATTTGCTTTGAAGTCCGCTTCAAGAAGAAAGAGATGAAAAGGAGGTGTGAACGTAGGGTCAATTAAAACATTTTTAGAAAATTGTGAAGCTTAAATCATTTGCAGGGATTTTTCTTTTCTTTCTTTTTTTACAGCACATTGAGCTTTTTCACCGTTCCTGATGGTGGCTCGCAGTCTCTGAGTAACACAGCACATTGCTGCAACAGCATGTTACCATTTTTGTGTCATGATTGTCTGTCCTCTATACAACCCCAATTCCAAAAAAGTTGGGCTGTATTCTGTAAACTTTTTTTTTTTATAGAATACAGAAAATCTTTAAACCGAGACATTTTACTATTTCATGAAAAATACTGGCTCACTTTGACTTTGATGGCAGCAACACAGCTCAAAGTTGGGATGGGGCAACAAAAATTAAGTAGTATTAAAAAGAAACAGCTGGAGGAACATTTTGCAACTTGTTTGGTTAAATGGCATCAGGTACAAAAAGAGCGTCTCAGAGAGAGTTTCTCAGAATTAAAGACTGGCAGAGGTTCACCAATCTGCAAAAAACTACAGAATAATGTTCCTCCATCTAAAATTGCCACAGATGCAGGTTAAAGCTCCATTATGCAAAGAGGAAACTTTGCATGATGCTCTGGAACTCACAGGTTTCAGTGATGTACTGTAGAAAACAGGAGATGTTCTTAGATTTTCTTAGATCAGCAAATAATCTGTGAAAATGACTGATTGTATGTGTGGATTTCGGTCAGAGATGAGCTGCTATAAGGGGAACTACAAGGTGCTACTGTATTAGGCCTTTGAAGTGTTAAGCTGGAAGACTTTATAAATGACAAAAAGTCAATAGAGGGATCAGGACTGACATGCCTGGTCTGAGCAGCAGTCTTTCTCAATAACACGTGTGGGCTCTTGGTATTCCTGTCTGCCACCGCAAAGACTCAGCATTCAGCTTGATTCTGTATTTCTGCACCTCTGAGTCTCGTCATACTCGCCAACAAACACTGCTAGCCATGTTTGCAGATTCTCAGCCTTCCCAGCCTCGTTGCTGCTCACGCTGGTGCGTCCGCGGGGACTGAGGCCAAGGAGTCTGAAACGGTCCACTGTCAGCAGCGCGATCAGCAGCAACACAGAGCCGAATCTCCGGTCGCTGCCACGCGCCTTGATCCCGGGCGCCCAGCCCTCAGCAGCCATCCTCAATCTCCACCTGCAACTTCTGACACCCAGATGTTGCCTCATTCAGCATCCGTTGCCTAAAGGCTGAGCAGCAAATAACCAGCTGCTGATGCCTTCATTTCAGCATGCACCATTTAGCAGCCAGCCTCAGTTTGGGCTTTACTGTCAGCGGGAAAATCTTTTTTTAATGTGAGCGTCAAACAGAAATGCTGTGCAATTGCTCGCATTTAAATTTCAATAACAAATTTGGTTCCCAACAACTATTAAAAGAAGTAAAGATAATTTGGGTAAAATGATTATTGCGCCGCAATATGTTTTGCAGTGATGCTCTTGCTTTGCGCTTTCCTCCCGAATTCCCTCCTCACCAGGCTGTGACGCGCTCGCTCCAGCTCACCTGCCTTTCTTTCTACGATCATCTGAAATGTCAACAATTTACTTTCAGCTTCTAAACATGTAACTCTTGAAAACAGAAAAATAAATGTCCTAATTTAGCTTCCAGATTAGAAAAAAAAAGTGCTGAGCTAATGAAAGATTTACTTCAGTGAGCAGATGTTTATCTGGACCTTTGACCCTGAGCTGTCACCGTGAACTCTGTGACAGATAAAACAACTGAAATAAAGACGCGACGGCAAAGAGAGCCGAGACTTGCTGTCCAACACGACGCATTTACCACAGGCCACTATTAATCACCTGCCTGAATACTGATGCTGAAATGTATTATTGTTTTAAGACTGTCGCGGTGTCAGCTTATCCTCATGGAATCCCTGTGACTGGCCACAGTGCATTCTCTCAGCGGTGAGACTCTGTGAGCTTTTCTATCAGAATCTAAGAGCAAAAGTGCAAAAGCCAAAGAAGTCTCCCCCCCACTGAAGCCCCGGGCTCACTCATTTATCAGTTTCCAGTTCAGATATTCTGATTCATCAGTGCATCATTACTTCATCAAGGTTTTTTTTTTTTTTTAATTAGACCCGGCTTTGCAACATAAAAAGACTCCTCAGTCGTGGCAGTACAGCAGCCTGTAATTTGACCAGTACCCACTGATGTAGCGCTGTTGTAGCCTTGACAGGAGGTCCTTATTTATACCTTTGTGGTTTGCAGCTTGCAGAGACCAGTCTTGAATCTCTGGTGACAGTGTTTCTAAATGTAATGGTAAGGAAAGGGCTGCAGGAGTACACATTATTTTGTTCTCTATGCTTAAGTTATTTGTTCCGTCGCTGGAAACGGACCAGCATTTCTATATGCTAGTTTTACTAACCACTCAGAGCTTCAGTTAATTCGCAGATGCACCTGTAACAACCTTAGAATCGCCAGTTAACCTGACCTGCAGGTCTTTGGTTGCAGCAAACTGGAGCACCTGGGGAAAATCCACCGGGCACAGGGAGCGCTGCTGCTGGCAGATTCAAACCCACAAGCAAAAACAAGCTGGATAAAGACACGAGTGTGTCAGAATGTATCAAATGCTTGTCATTCAATCTAAATTAATAAGGAAAAATTAGTATTTTACCACATTTCTTTTTTAATTTGACAGAAATTAGAGTGTATGCTGATTTTGCAAATTAAAATCTAGTAGAAACTCCTTTTTTCTACCTTTTTGGTACTGGAAAGGCTGCAATTATCTCGAGCTCCAGTAATTAGTCCCAGGGAGTGCATTTGTGTAGACTGCATATGAAGGGACACAATCTGACTTTTAATGGGGTGGCTGTGGCTCAGGAGGTAGAGCAGGTCACCTACTAAATCGGAAGGTTGGTGGTCCGATGCAACCGTCGGAGTGTGAATGTTAGACAGAAGCACTTTAAAGTAGAAAACAGTGGATGGGTAAGTGTAAAGCGCATTGAGTGCTCAGCCAGAGTAGAAGAGCATTATATAAGAACCAGTCCACTTAGTGTACCCCATTCCTGAGAGTGCACAAGAATTCCCTCAAACCCCGGATAACCTGCTGCAACGGTTTGACTCATTTTATCTGCCCAAAATAAACCGAGCTACCTGTTTATTCACGCACAGCTTTGTCTTTCTATTTCCCAACATCCTTTGGCGTCTTTGTTTAGTTTTGGTTGTAGCAATTAGTAATTGCTGTATTTGCCACTGGAGCATTAATAATAGCAATCACATGTAATCAGAGTGTTTTCCTTTCTCCGTTTTCTTGGCCAGGAAGAAGTTATTGTTACTATTTGAGCATCACAAATTTGACAGAACTGTTAAGAGAGCCATCCATCCATCCATCCATCCATTCATCCATCCATCCATCCATCCATCCATCCATCCATCCATCCATCCATCCCTCCATCCATCCAGTTCAGGCCTATCATAGAGTAAGAGGGTATACCCTGGACAGGCTGCCAATCTGAAAATTACAAACAGAAGCTCTACTGTGGTATATATTTCCTGTATGCCAGCACTTAGCGCTGTGTAAATAAATGTTTCTACTGTATGTTATTATCGGCAGAAACCTGCGGTCAGCTGTGCTCTGTCTGACCCCTCTCCTTCTGTCACGTCCCCGTGTTTCTCTCTCTCTCTCGACTCCATCTCCCCTCCGTCTCATTGCCACTGTCGCTTCACCCCCCTCTGTGTCTCTCTCCTTTCAGATTTTGCTCCTCCATCTGCCTCCCTTACAATTTCTCTCAGTGCCAGCTCAGACCTGACATTTGGTTTCATGCTGCAAGCAGCAGGATAGATGGAGAATGCGATAGGAGAATCAACATGAGGAGGAAGAACGGTGGGGGGGGGGGGGGGAGTGGTACTACTAAAAAGGCTCAGCAGAGAAAAGAAGTGATAATCAAGGCAGAGCTGTTAACGAAGAGATAACAGTGAGCGCGATTAACGTATGGTATGAATTGAGGTAGAAAGATGCGGATGCAGGAACCAGACCAAGAGCAACTGAGGAGGGGTGAGATGGGAAGAGGGAGGGAGGGAAGTAGTTTCCATAGTAACATGTAGTTGTGTGAGTCTGGGATGAGGTAGGAGGAGAGAGAAAGGTGGAGGGAGAGACAGAGATAGAGAGTTGTGTCGTGCTTTAATTGCTGCTCTCCAGTCTAATCTCCTGTAGGCCCAATGAATTCCTAAAAGCCTCCTCTGTCCACAAAGCTACAGTCTGAGGACAGAGTTTCTAAGGCTTATAAGCCTATAAGCTAGACCTGCTGCTCTCTGAGGTATGCAGCGTGTATTTACTGATGACAGATAATGTACAGAGGAGGGGAAAATGACAAATGCTCTATATGTGTTTAAAAAGGGAAATTCACCTGTTTCTTATCACAAACCTACTTAAACCTTTTTTTTTTAATTTACAGAAGCTTTCGAAGGCGTTCATGTTTTGCCCATAGTGCCGTTAAGAGTTCTGAAGCTGGACATGTTAAAACTGTAGGATTTTGGGAGGTCTGTTAGAAGAACTGTAATTTGTTCGTTTGTCGTCTGCTGTACTTCCCCGCTCACCCCTCTCATCTGGCCAAATCCCTGAGCGTGGTTGTTCCTCCTGAAAGGGAGTTGTTTTTTTTTTTTAATTGAATTAATTGGAGATCATGTAGCTATAATGTCGTAGGAGCCTAACCTTACAATATAAAGTGCCTTGACTAGAAACTGAGAAATAAAATTATACTGAATAGAGCATTGGTTACACTGGGTCCTTGCATTTTTCCCAGAAGGCGCAGGTCCAAGTGTGCTGCACTCTTCAGAATCTGGCAGTGGTTTGGGGTGAGTGTATGTGTTTGTTTGCATGCACACACTGAGTGCGTATGTGACCTGTGTGCACAACTGTGTGGATGCATGTGTTTGGTTTTTAATAACCTAATTCCCTTCAGAGGAGAGCAGAGAGGCAGTGGCCCAGGCAGCTGAGGGAGATAAAACTCTCTGAGAAGGTTCTACTGCAGCACGCACACCAGCAGCACCCAAATCCACTCCTTATTTACCGCCCGGCTCGCCGGGAGCTGGATGAATATTCCAGCGTGGGGAATCTCCTCAGCTGCTGTTCTCACCGGCGACCTGAATCCACACTTCCTTGTGTTTTCAGCTCTGTGATTGAGCTCTGTGAATGTGATTGATTGAGCAGTATGCAAAATGGCAACCATTGGGGTTTGTGTGTGTGTGGATGCATGTTTGTGCATGTGTGTATGCAGAATTTTTAAAGAGCCTAATGTGGATTTATACCTACTAGAAATGGAATTAAATTATAGCCACCATAATGAAAGTTTAGCCAAGCAGAAACACTGGAAGCCTTACCACTGTATCTCATTTCTACCCTCATTTCTGAAGCTAACTAAATTTAGCTTAGCTTGTTTGTCCAGTACTAAGAAGTGCAAACATAACATGTGGCAAATATACAAAAAGTCATGTGACTATTTATTGGCCCACAGTAGTTAGAAACAGGTGGGCAGACATGTTTTTCCTGTACCTCTGAAAAACTCTGATCTAACCAGCAGCCTCGAGTTCATCTTATTTTCATGACTGCAGTGTATATGCATGGTGCTCCAGCTATCACATCAACAGTTCTGCTTGGTTTTACTTCAAATCAGTCTGGTACCGTCGCTCGCTCCGTGCAGCCTGTCCCAGATGTTATGGGCTACACCCTGGACAGGCCGCAGAGTCTATCGCAGGGCTGAAAACCAGTTCCAGCACCATTAAATAACTGCTCTACACAGTAAACTTTATTTTCACTTTCAGGTATCCTGAGAAGTTTATAAAGCTCAGCAGCACCATGCAGCAGGGTGTTTATGAATTTTCCCTCATTTTGTTTGTCTCTTAAATTCTCACAAGGATGCTGTGAGTAAATATTTATTTATGAAGGAGTGTTCTCTTTTTTCCTCTCCATCAGCCCCTCCCTGTGTACGTCCCCTTCACCTCGCCCTGCACACTTTCACTCCATCTGCACGTTCATGTGGGCACGCGGAGGGTCCGCGATATTAAGTGTTATTCTACACAATCTAGCCTTCAGCAGGAGTGGGTTACAAAGTCTGCACCTCACTAAGCACGCTCTGTGAAGGTGCAGCATCTGATGGAAACAAAATGAAATACCTTTTTCTTCTTTCAGCTGCTCCTTTTTGGATCATCTGCCTACATCTCACCCTGTCCCTCGCATCCTTTTCTGTCACACTACCCTCTGCATTTCCTTCTTCACTACATCGATGTACTTCCTCTGAAGTCTTCCTCTTTTCCTCCTATCTGGCAGCTCCATCTTCAACATCCTTTGCCTGATATATCCACTATCCCTCTTCTGAACATGTCCAAACCATCTCAGCCTCACCTCTAACTTAGTCTCCAAACTGCTCAACCTGAACCGTCCCTCTGATGGACTCATTTCTAATCCATGCTGGTCACTCCCAGCTCTGCCTTCTGTATTTTGGTTAGTGCCACTGTCTCCAAACCATACATCACATCAGATCTCACTACCATCATGCAAACCTTCTCACAATCATCAGCAAACACCCGAGTCCACGGGGACTCCCGCCTGACCTCATGTGTCAGTCTCAGGGATGATCCCTGATGTAATCCCACCCTCACCTTGAACTCATCTGTCACTCTTAGCTTGCTAGGCTCATCAGATTCATCCCCTTGTAGTTACTACAGCTCTGCACATCACCTTTGTTCTTGAAAATTGGTACCAGCTCACTTCTTCTCCACTCCTCAGGCATTCTCTCACTCTGCTCTCAGTCTGCTCCACTGTCCAAACAGTTTAACGCTGCCCTCAATCCGAGACATCTGCATCCCTCCAAAGGTCTGTCATCTTGACCAAACGCCTTTCCTCTCATCATAGCTGTCCTCATTGCCTCCTTACTAATCCTCTGCACTTCCTGAGTCACTAATCGTCCCCCTTTCTCTCTCATTTTTTACATTCATCAGCTCCTTAAGGTACTGTCAAGATCTGTGAGAGCAGACCCTGTGAAGTGAGGACCCAAATACAGATGTCAGAGGCAGGTGGACGGGGTTAACATAAAGTGAGCCTTTATTTACTTAATTCTTCAGCTTCCACTATTTAATCCTTGCCTCTGCCTTCACTTGCTTCCCCTTCTTGATGCCCGAAATCATCCTACAGACTGCCGTCCGATGCTGCCCAGCTACATTCTCCCCTGCCACCACCTTGCAGTCTCCTTTCTCTTTCAGATTTCTGCATAAGATGCAGTCCAGCTGCGTGCACCTTCCTCCACTCTGATACGTCACCCTGTGTTCCTCCCTCTTCTTACAGTACATGTTCCCCACAGACATTTTCATGCTTTTTGCAAACTCCACCACCATCTGTCCTTCTGCATTTCTCTCCTTAACACCATACCTTCCCAACACCTCCTCATCACCCCTTTCCCCTTCATCCAGTCTACTCCAATCACTAATCTCTCCCCCCTGGGGGGCACGCTCTACCACTTCATCCAACTTACTCCAGAATTCCTCTTTCACTTCTAACTGCATGTGTGGGGCATACGCACTGGCAACTTTCACCATCACCCCTTTGATTTCCAACATCAAACTCGTGATCCTGTCTGAACCTCTCTTCACCTCCACAACACTATTCACATACTCTTCAAGGTTACCCATACTGCATTTCTCTTCCTATCGACACCATGGTAGAACAGCTTGACTCCACCTCCAATGATCCTGGCCTTGCTTTCCTTCCACCTGATCTCCTGCACATACAAATATCTGCTTTCCTTCATATCAGCCAACTCTCTCCCTTCCCTACATAGTCCCTACATTTAGAGTCCCTACTCTCACCTCCATGCCTCCTTTCCTTCTCTCTCGCTGCCTCCTAACACGCTCTCCCCCCCTCTCCTCTTCTTTACTCTTTAGCCAGCACAGTTTTCACCTGCACCCTGTTGGCCAACAGCACCCGGGGCAGTTGTTGTTACCACGAGCCCCATCCGATCAGGTACGGAAACCTCACTCTTTACGATCCTGTTTGATTTTTTGAAGGTTTTTTAAAAGCTCTGTTTTAAGTGACTTAAACCCTGTTTAAGCAGTTCACCCCCTGCTGTCCTCCAGTTCTCTGACCTCTGTCTACTCATTAGTGCAGCTATTTCACCCAGTTCCTCGCTCCCCCGTCAAACTCTTCAGCTCGCTCACTCACTACAATCAAGCTGCATCCGAGGATCACTCCCTGCCTTTGCAACCTTTGTAAATAAGCCAGTGGTGTTCTGTCAGGATAAGCAATGCAAGCAGCAGGTCGAATGCAGAAGGGTAAAGACATCCAAGTAGAGTGCAGCAAGCTGCAGGAAGCCCATGACAAAGGGCCATCCCAAAGGGATGCAATCGAATGCCTTCTTCAAGTCCTCAGTTTCCACCAAACAACAGGCTGTAAAATAA
Organism: Cichlasoma orientale; assembly: GCA_034780415.1. Classification (NCBI taxonomy): domain Eukaryota; kingdom Metazoa; phylum Chordata; class Actinopteri; order Cichliformes; family Cichlidae; genus Cichlasoma; species Cichlasoma orientale. The sequence goes on from JAVDPK010001881.1 coordinate 46,156, forward strand.
CCAGAAACACAACCTACCAACATCAGCTGCTAGCTGGTTAACACTGACGTAAACTTTGCAAAGTTTGAACTTTTAGGAAACATTAGCTTTGCAAATGCTTTGTGAGGAAGGAAACGAAACACATTATTTATGCCTGAAGGATGCACAGAATGCATTTAGGCTTGAACTACTGAATCTGATCACTTTGAAAAGAACCTCCACAGGCCATCTGTCCACCCCTGAGTTGTCAGCTGAGCATTTACGAAGATTACAAAAGAGCCGGAACTCTAATGAAAACACAAATCTTTTCAGAATCATTTAGCAGAACTCCACCATTAAGCTGTCGGCGCATTCGTCAAGCTGTTGTCTTTTTAAACCCTCCCACCTCACTAACTAGGTCTGTTTTTGTTCGATGTGAGAAATGAGCCGTCCTGGAGACGAGGAAGGAGAAGCCAGAGAAGGAGAAAATGAAGTCATACGGTGAGTGTGATGGCAAGCAGTGAGAAGAAAGGAAAAGAGGGGGTGAAGAGCTGCAGGAGGCGCATCCTTGTGGCCTGAGGGTGAGATCACGGGGGATGAAAGTGATGAGCTCATTTAAACGCGGCTTCCTCTGTTGTGTGTACCGCATAAGGAGGGTACTACTAAAGATGCAGAGCTCGAGGTCCCCACTGGGCTCAAATTTGACATCTCCGCAGGCACATGCAGGGTTTATCGAGATGTCAGGAGTCACGAGGATCCTCTGCAGAGTTAACTATCATTTACTGTAAAACACACAGGCTCTTAAAGGATGTGATGATTAAAACAGGTTATTAGCAATCAGTGGAAATCATAATAAAGATTTAGACCCAACACATGGACACTGTTCAAAAAGCAGAACAGAACAACACAGTGCTGTGTAAAAGTCTTGAGCCAGCCTTTATATTTTAGTAGGAAAATGGTAAATAGGTGCAGTGATTTACATGCCAGCATGCATGGAAATACAATCCTAACGAGCCTGAACTTCAGTATTTGGTATGACCACCTATATTCTTCACCACAGCCTAAGCATCATCATCTTAGATATCCTGTACGGTATCTATCCCAGCAAACACGCCGCTGAAGAGCGGAGCTGCAAAGTTCTGGACCAGCTGCAGCCAACCGAGCAGTGACAGACTGACACCTGAACAAAAACTGCTGTAGAAGTCAAGTTGAGATGAAATGATGGTTTGGATAACTCAAAGTCTCTGAAGCAGAGAAGCAGCTGCACCTCTGCAAGTGCCTGAAGCTGAGAGAAGCTGATTTATCTGTTTATCCGTCATTGTCTATGGTGTGGATGGGACTCGGACGCAGATTCATAGTAAAGATTAACAGGTTTATTTAGAATGGTGCCAAAGCAAGATTTTGACAGCTGAAGGATTTCAAGAAGGTCCTCCTTCCTTTTAAATAGCATACAGCGAATCAGACAATCACCAAGAGGTGAGTGTGCAGGACTGCAGGGCGGGAGCAGAGATAGGAGCCACCTCTGAAACACAAGGTGTGGTTAACACTCACACACACACTCACACACACACACACACACACACACACACACACACACACACACACAAACACACACACACACGGGAAGAGAAAGAGAAATTGGGTGAGCCACCACAGGAGGACTGGAGGACCACAGCATTATGAAAAGATCATTAAAGATTACGACACCACCTGTCCCCCATCTACAGTGCAGTCCTGAGCTCCCTTCCCAGACGCCCCGCCCCCACTTGCACCTTTCTTCAGTGGGTGGGGCTCACAGTGGTTTCACCTGAAACTCCTGATTGTAATGACCCACACATTTTTTCACACCTTAACGCAGGGGTGTCAAACATAAGGCCCGGGGGCCAGACTCGGCCCAGCAAAGACTCTAATCCGGCCCAATGGACAGCTTTGGAAAAAGTGAAGTGCATCGTTTGATTATCAGTACCTGAGATAAATGAGATAACAGGAAGAATGCTCATTAGTCATCATTAGTCTGCCTAAAGATGTTGACTTTATTTTCATAGACATCTGTCAGCCCCTTTGAGCAGTTGGTAGCAATGGTTTGTCACTTTTGTGTAAAATATGTTGGAGTCCCGGCTGGCCTCTTGGTATCTATAGCTGTAATGTGGATCAGCAGGAAACCAGCTTTTACCCCTTCGCCTCCCCATGGAGGTTAATCCTTGAAATGGATACATTTCCATTTACTCCCAGGCTTGCATACACTGAAAGTGGCTCATTACTTTAAATCTGATGAGTGCTATCCCAGAGGCGCATTACCATTTCACAGGCTGAGTCCCGCTGATGTAACATGGGCGCGTTTCAGTCTGTCGTCCTCCTCGGCACCAACTTTCATCCACTTACTGTACGCCACCACCTACATCATGAAAGGAATGTCAACTCTTTTGTGTGTGCACTGTTTCATTGTTTCCCATGTTGAAAATGCCTGTCAGTCCGTGCCGCTCAGGCTGTAATCTCTCATTCAGGCTCCTCTCTTGTAGCTTTCTCCATTCTTTGTATCTGTTTTAATCGGCTCCCTGACTGCTTGCGTTTCAACCAGTCCTCCAGTAACGATTCAGCACGAACCATTTATATGAGTAAAAATAACGTCAAGCAGTTTATTGCTTTGGACCTGAGGTTTTATCATAAAGACAAATTAGCAGCATGTCCAAGCAGAACCTGGTGCCCCACCTCCCCGTCCTGCCTGTGTGGAGGTTCCAAAAACAAAATAAAACCCACGAAAAACAAACTAAAAAGATCCTCTCTGGTGCCAACCCTCCATCTCTATCTCATGCTTTCTATCGTTCTCTCTGTTCTCCCGCTCTCTCGTCTCCTTTTGCACGTCCTCAGGATATCTATGAATATTATTTGCCAATAACTAGTCCACCCTCTGGAAGACGCTGCCTCTGGATTTTCCATCTGCTTCATGGATCTGCAGGCGGCGTGGTTGCAAAATGTCTTGTTGCTTTAAAAAATAAAGACTGTTAACCTTTATATTCCGCATCTGCTTCAGAGCCAGAAACCTTAATAATGCTGCTTCTTGTCGGAAACTGCACCTTCTCGAATGCATCTATGAATCTGATCTTTGGAGCAACAAAGATTAGCAAACATTATGCACATTATCTGCTTATTTTGAGTCATAGCATTGGATTCAGTCTTTCAGTCAGAAGCTGGTTGCCCAGAGGTTGAGTGTGCGACACCTTCACCTTCTCTCAATCGCAAGGTGATTGCACAGGTCGCCTGGCACCGGCAGTGCATGAGGCCCACAAAGAGGGGTGGCAGCTGCAGGGTACTGTCAGATCTGTTTAAAAATAACCTTTTGCAGTTTGGAATAAAAGAGATTAGCAGGCATACTGCAGCTTCGTGCTGCAAAGGTAACAGCAAGTGGATGTTACCTTTTGAATTATCAGTACGTTTCTCTCAGCGGTTTACGGCTAATGTGACGAGAAAAACGTGTGCATAGAGCAGTGAGAGAGAAAAAGAAAGGGAATCAAAGTTTTTGAAAGTTTATTCAGGAGAGACTCGAGTGACAGCTGTGGAAACATCTGTCCCTTTCCACAGCTGCTTATCAAACTGGGTTGCAGGAGGGCATAAGTGACACTGGCCAGAGGCAGGACACACATTGGACGGGCCACCAACCCATCACGGGGCTTATGGCCCAGTCACGCTAGAGTGAAAATAGGACTGCAATCTCCTTGCAACTAGGAGCAACTGGTCGTTGCCAATTTTCGAATTCAGGGACCGATTGCAAGTAGTTGTGGCGACCAAGGGGTCACCCAGAGGTTGAGCGTGCAAGAACTTCAATTTTTGGACATCCAGTCTTGATCTCAAGGCGATTGCACAGCACCTGGTGCGAGGAATGTCTCTCCAGACAGTTGTCAGACTTTGACAGTCACTCTCAGACAGACTGACAAAGGTTTGCCATCTAATTTATAAATGCAGACAGATTACCAACACATCACATCAGCCTGAACAATGACCACAACTCAGGGTACAGTATGTCACCCAAGGATACTGTGGCATTCAGACAGGGGCAGCCAGGGATTGAACCACCAACCTCCCGATTAGTAGATGCCCTGCGCTACCTCCTCAGCCACAACCACCCCGTGTATGTGTGAAACCTTTGTCCGCTTGGTGTCCACACAGATTTGTGTGTGTGTGCACTGTGAATCAGGAAAATTGGCCCATTTTGACTGTTGCTGGTCCAAGAAAAAAAAAAACTTTTTCCACTGCTGTCTTATGCGTTCTCCTTTAGGAACGTCAAAAAGATTTAAATTGGAAAACCTTTCTGTAGCTGGTGGAGCAGGTGTGTAGGTGTGCCTGTAATGACCATATAAGGAAATCCCCTCTCTCTGAGTAGTAAGTAGAGAGTTTCTGAAATCATCAAAAGCTGGAAAGCATCTTCCTTTTTTTTTTTGGCTCACTTTCCAGCAAACTTGTTTTCCAGTCTCTCGTTTCTCCGTGTTTCAGCGTCCGCAGCACTCTTTGCTGGATTACACGGGTCCGGTCAGGTTGCTAAATGTGTTTTTCTTAATCTCTCTGTTTTGGATCCTTGCAGTGCAGTGTGCTGGGCTCTCGAGGCCGCTGTAAAATTGCATTTGCTGAACCCAGCATGCACTCAGTGTAGCGGGGGTAACATAATAAAAGAAGATAATGGACTCATTTTGAACTTGATTAAACAAGTGAATAACAATCAGTTTGTATGAGCTGGAGGAGGGTTTGTATCTTTGTATGAATATGTAAATCCCACAGCTGAACCGCTGTCATGCTGAAGCTCTGGAACATCGTAGCATTTCAATCCCAGAGAGACAGCCAGGCCTCTTTAGGGAATAAATGGGAGTAAATGAAATTAAATAACTGGTCTTTCCTCTTCCCGCTCTGCCACCGGGCCATTAAAACCTCAAGGGCATCATCATCAAGGCGCTTTCTAACTACAGGTGGCCACTCTGTGTGCTGAAGTCCTCCGACCGCCTTGGGCGCAGTCTTTAAAACAACCTGTGGGTATAGCTCTCTGTCTTAGAGCACGGCGGTTAGACCAGTGAAGAGAGTAAACACTTTGAAATGACTAAAGTGCATATTCAGAATGCCAATCGGCTTCTTATTTAACATGCAAAGTGACCAGAATCTGTCCTCAAAAATCTGCTTTGCCTCTCTTTTAACTTTAGGTGCAGAAGTGAAGGCGAAACACATGAAATGCGGACGCTGTCCGCGCTCTCCTTTTGGAGGAGACCCCAGCCGCGATGCAGCTCGTGATGGGGTGAAACTGGAAGCAGCGGCATCTTTGTGTAATAAGAAGTCACGAACTGCAGCTTCAGCACTGTGGATTTCACTCCTAACAGACCTGGTATTAAAGACGCATTAAGTGAGATTTGGGAACAATTTGATGTTCTGTTGACTTACGTGCAAACAGATTAATTCATTACACAGTATTATTGGAAAGCAAGAGCGATGTTTGCACCTGAATCGGTGGAAGCCTCGCTTGCACCGTGTTGACTTGTGTAGTGAGGAAACGTAACAATAGGCTTGCGTTGTGAAAACATTCAGCACAAAGTACACTTGACAACATTTTCAGTATTACCAAGGCAGGAAAAGAAAATGCTGCTCCACTCCGCCACTCTGTGATGCAAGATTCAGATAGTCAAACGAGGCTATGCAAAGCAATTAAGTGAAAATGAGGGGTCTTTTCCACAAACCCCAGGTAGTCGTTTAATGATGTCTTCCTGGAACGGCCGTGTCGGGAATGGGAGGTTTAAAAAAAGGCCTTAGTCACTGTAATCTGCCTCCCTCTGACAAAGCCTTTTTAAGTTACAGGTGTGACATTAAAGAGGCTCAGGCAATAGGTGCAGTAAACATGTTTACCAAAATTCCAGCTTCAAGAAACAAACACGCTCAGAGAAATGCCAAATTGTCAGCACGCTGAAAGGAAACGCAGTAATGCATGAGCAGGGTGCTGCGGCCTCAGTCAGCAAAGACGAGTACTTTGTGCTACATTTGGTGTCAAAAAACTGGTGGCCTCTATTTACTAGTCTCATCGACTTACTCTGGAGACTTTCATACCAGCTGCGAGCATGCTCAGATGAACGATGCATCGGTTCTTCGCAAACAAGTAAATGCAGGAAAAGTATGAAAACTGGCCAAAGGATGCTGAATATGGAGCTGGCAGAGGAAAACCACAGAGCAGGTTTGTGGACGCAGTGAGAGAGACGTGCAGCGGGTCTGAGAGCGACAGAAGAGGTTGCCGGGGATACGGTCATTTGGACGCAAATGATCTGCTGACCCCTGACGGGAGCAGCCAGAGGAAGACGACAGAAAGTATGAAAACTAATAAAAGTGACTTTATGAGCAGCTGAAAACAGTTACTGCTGCCAAACACGTGTGCAGGGAATATATGATCAGTGTATAGGTACATAATCTTATGGCTGCATCATCACACGGCTACATTTTCACTTTATTTTTGGCTGGTTGGCTATTTTCTAACTACATGTACGTATTTTTGATAAACACAGCTCGCTATGAGACCACTGAGCAGATCCACTGCACTGGCTGGGTTACCATGGTGACATAACCCACTTACCTGCAAGCCACCGACCTCAGACACAAAAGCCAAAGTTAAAGATGCGACTGACCTCACCGGCAAATGACATTACTGGAAGCAAGATCATATCACCAGCACTACCAGGCTCTCTCCGCGTGCTTCACCACAGGACGAGCGCCGCAGCTGTCTTATAAAATCACTATTGCAGCGACAACTTCACGTGAACCTGGAAGTAATCAGAGAGTTTCAGGATTGAGGAGTGAGATTTTCACACAGAAGAACCGTTTCAGATTCTGTATCCTTCCAGTGAAGCAGCATTCAGGTGGATTTGATCTATTAAGCAGAGGCTTATTCTAGTAAATGAACCTGCAACAAATATGGACGCTAACTCCGCTGACATCAGAACTATGCGTAAGTGTCAGAGGTCAGATTAAAAATTAAAGTTTCAAAGGAAACGGAACCAGTTCCAAAGCAGGATCAGGCAAAGCAAACGTGAGCGCATCATCTGAAGATCAGCACATCGAGCTTTATTCACAAAGCTACTTCATATACACTTCGTTTGCCGAAGTAAGACTGATCAGCAAAAATGCTGTCAAGGTTCTCAGAGATCTCAGAGGAAGCAGAGCATCTCTGCACTACGTCTTAGGAGAGGAAACAGGACCCAAAGTGCAGAGTGAGCTAAGATGAACAAGCATATCACAGTGTGTGTCTGGACTAAAGTCCTATTTACTGATGAATCACAGCTAGAGATTAGCAGCAGCAAAAGATTTTAGAGGCAAAAGCCGCAGAGAAACATGGTAGAGGGATTAATTCTAGGGGTGTTTTACTGCCAGAGGGCTGGACACCTGCCGCAAATCACCTCCACCCTGACCAAGGGGAAGCAGCACTCAGTTCTTCAGAGACAAGGACATTGGGTTGCATCTGCAGAACTGAAAATAAAAGAGAACCGGTGGACTCAGTAATGTAGAGTGCAAACAGCCCAATTTGGGGGCTTTTATTCACAAACTCTAAGAATGTGCAAAGGTGTTTGTAAGCTGAGAAAGATGCAGCCTGAGGCTGAGGTGGTGTGCAGCCACAGAGACTCAGTAGTCATGTAGATTTATGGAGGAGAGGGTTTCCAGAGATGAGGCTGCCTGACTGGGATTTAGAACATGGAGAGCTGAAAGTAAGAACAAGGAGCAGAAAACAAAGCAAGTGAAATGATCGAGCTCGAGCATGCGACCACTTGAACTGCTGTAACAATCAGACAGAACGTGGGTGGATGAGCAAGTCCTTAAGTACTGCAGATGGATGATTAGTTGTGCATATGGTATGTCAGTCAAAGATCCACAAGGTACTGGGATTCTCAGAGGACCTGACGACCCCTGGAAAACCGATCCACCCGCAGACACGCCAGGCAGAGGGAGACAGAAAACAGGAGATAGAGAGAGGAAAGAAAAAGTAGCATAAGAGGCTGCCAGCACTAAAGGCAAGTAGAGCCCCTGACAGAAAGACCCCCCCCCTCCCCCCCTTCATTTCTCATAAAACAATGACTATGGCAAGATAACTGAGGAGACAAGGAAGTCCAGATGTAATTTTTCTGGGAAAAACAGTCCTGTCCTCCTCAAGCCCATCTGTCATAGAGACCCTAACGCAGAGAGACAGAAAAACACCTATGGCCAATTTAGAATCACCAACCCCACTAACTGCATGTCTGTGGGGGGAAACCCACGCAGGCACAGGGAGAACGTGCAAGCTCCACACAGAGAGGCCTCAGCCAGATGTTGGATTTGAACCCACGTTCTTCTTGCTGTGAGGCAACAGTGCTAACCGCCGTGCTGCCCCTCCTCAAGGTGTCACTGCAAACACAACTATATGTTGTTAATATAATCATACGTACTAAACGCGCTTGTGTCGATCATAGAAGTAAAAGAATACATTCTTAAGTTTGGATAAATGGACCTCACATGCCTCACAGCGATCCCTGCCTTCCATTCCTTAACCTTTAAAACACGTGTAAAGACACCGTTCTTTACTTCCACTCCTCAATAGCAGCAAACACATTTACAGCTTTAGACTGCATGTATTAGCTCCATCACCTCGCTGTTAAATCCTGTGCTTCAATGCAGTCTGTCTGCGCTGCTGTTTGGCTACACAGACACATTCACTTTCACTCAACTACAAAAAAATGATTTGTATGTGATCTCTGTCTTCTCCTTGCCAGGGACCAGGTTAAGAACCAGCAGCAGCTCAAACACTAACGGGACGAGGCCACGTTACTGGTTGTTCTACATGTTGTTGACACAGCCCCCCCCCCCCCCCCGGTGACAGTAGATGTAGACTCATGTGGCTACAGGTCTATGAAGCTCAGCTCAACACACTACAAAGCTGGAGTCTATCCACAACTAAAGTCATTATAACAGAATCTCTGCCAGATATAAAGTGGTTATGTTCACCATTTATTTTTGATAGAGTTTTCTGATTTTCTTGATCCCCACTCCCACCTGTGCCACCATATACAAAACAAAACCCCAGTGGAAACACCCCGGGCATCAGCTGCATAATGAGCTCAAACACACCTCAAAGCTCTGAACAACCACTTGAGAACCAAGGAGTCCACCAAGGACTGTCCTCCACAGTCACACCGCTAAAACACTTGAAAACTGAGAAAGCCACGCACAAGAGTCTCTTTGATACAGCGTTAGAATCAGCATCAATAATATCTGAACAGAAAGCCTTGTAATGACAGCCGATGTCTGAACCGGTGAAAATTCTCCTAACTGCTTCCCACAGACGTGCGCCTTCATGGAAGAGCAGACAGAGTGAATACTTGTGTTGGGGGGGGGGGGGGGGGGGGGGGGGGGG